>PVHP010009532.1:0-50318 GCA_004024765.1 Zapus hudsonius
GTGTGTGTGTGTGTGTGTGTGTGTGTGTGTGTGTGTGTGTGTGTATGGTGTTGGTGAAAGGTTTCTCTCTCTGCTTGGACCTGTGAAAGGGCACCGGGCTCTTTCGTCATTATGGAACTTCCCCTGTGTCATACTCAGCCACATGCTGCTGGGATGAATCTCCAAACCAGGCACAGTTTTGGGAGGAAAATATTGAAAGAGGTTGGCCCCCTTTCACAGGTCCAAGCAGAGAGAGAAACCCAGCATCAGCAACTCCAAAAGCAAGCACTTCAACTCTCACTCTGCAAACAGCAGAACCCCAGGCTTGAGCTCAGACTGCTCTTTGCATATGTATAGCTGGAATTCCAGACCTACCCCAGACACACCCTAGGGCTGGACCCTTAGATCTGGCTAAGGGGCTAAGGTGACATAACCTCCAGACAGACACATGTAGAAAAATGTTAATAACTCTTAAATCTATTGGAGGACACCTCTTCAAACTACCATACCCTGGATCTGTAGCTTCCAGAAATCCTTTCCTCCCATAACTATGCCTGGTTGGAGGTTCATCCCAACAGCATGTGAGCTGATTACTACAGGAGTCTTCCTTGAACCTCAAAACAACCAATATTTATTTTAAAATGCCACTTACAGTCAAAAGCCTTCTAGAAAGAAGAAAATTTTGGGCTGGAGAGATGGCTCAGCGGTTAAGGCACTTGCCTCCAGTGCCTAAGGCCCCCGGTTCAATTCCCAGGACCCACATAAGCCAGACCCACAAGGTGGTGGCCCTGGTGTGCTCTCTCTCTCTCTCTCTCTCTCTCTCTCTCTCTCTCTCTCTCTCTCTCTCTCTGCTGGAAAATGAATAAATAAAATGTTTTTAAAAAACTTTGCATTTGTGATTAACCCTAAAAGTAGACTTTAAAAAAAAAAAGACAGAAAGAAGAAAATTTTGAGCATGAGTAAGAAAACAAGAAAGCTGTATTTGTTTGTTTGTTTTTCACACTCAGATTAGTTAAATAATAGCTAACATTTCACTAATTGAACTATTATCACTTGTTGGACATCGAGCTCTGTTTGGACTCACTGATTCAAGTGATCACTTGCATTAGCAAGCAAAGGAAGACTGTTTTATTTTCATGCCATCCCCATCTTAAGGGAAGAGAAATTTCAAGCCTTGGAAGTAACTTGCCCAAGATCATGGTTTCCATGATCCACACTGGAAATCCTTCAAGTCCATGGTGAGAAGAGAAGAAACCACGTTGGAACCTTCTGTGCTGTCAATCCCCCAGTAGCATAAATCCTGCTCTGTGTAGATCCTCGGTGGAGCCTCAAGACCATAGTGTGGGCAGTTGTCAGAGTCTGAAAGGAGAATCAAACAATGCTGAAAATATCATGTAAGTTCTATATTAACTTTCTCCTTCTCTTTAGCAGAATTGTGTATTTTAGCCATCAACAAGTCATTTTGGTTTGGAGCATCAAAAAGAGCTCAGTGACTCCTAAAAATAACCCATTTTTTTAGAGGTGACCTTCTAGCTTCATGGATTTCCTAACCAGGGACACAATCCCATCAATGTTTATGGTCTTCCCATGGTTTAGATTGTCAAACATGTCATAGCAACAGTCCTCCCAGAAGCCCACATGATGACCGGTCCTCACATGAAATCCCTATACACCTGTCCTCCTGAAAACTCATATTCATCTTGTCTTTCTTCCTACCCCTGTGGCCCTACCAAGTGTAGGAACATAACTCATACGAATTATTACCATTAGCTGTTTGTCAGGCAGCTTGCAAAACCGAAAAGCAATAAAAGTGTAGGCATGTTCGCTCAATTACCATTGAAATAGATATCACAAAAATTATTCAGTGTCAGAAATCTAATTTTGTATGATATTTCTATATATTTCCATTGCTAATTTTTCTTCCCTCCAGTATTAGTGAATTAATATGTTCCAACTGCCCCTCAAGCTACCCTGGGGGAAAAAAAATACTACTTATTTAGTTGAGCTACCCAAATCCATTAGACAAATTTCCTTTACAGCAAAGCATTGATGAATGAAATGTCTCGTGCTAATGTAAGAATAATCAATTTAGAATGCTTATGACAATTAACAAAGCCGAAGATACGCCTTGAAGGCTCCGTGCTTTGTCAGCCCTGATTTGGATTAAACTTGTGCTAATGGGTTCATTTTTCTTCCAAAAGGTATTCTTTTTAGGCAGACCTATCAATTAATATGAATTATGCATGTATAGAAGTACTAATGTCATTAATTAGACAAATTAATTTTTATGATTCAGTGGGTAGACTAACACTAGATTATACGTGATAACTTTCCCCACGGCGTCTGCCGACTTGAAAGAAATGAATCGTTTCTGTTTGTGTGCTTTCCAGGGGCGAAGCCAGGACTCCTCGGGCCGTTCTGTGGGCAGAAAGGGTGGAGATGCAACACATCCTTGATGGTCTTCTCAACCACAGTGGTCACTCCAGACATCAGAGCCCTCATGGGACACGGGTGGACTCGAATCACGTGGCTCCCGGTCATGACAGAAGTTGTTAAGCTACAAGCTTTGATTGACTCACTTCTCTAAATATATGTGCTCTTGTCCAAGTGAAAGAAAATGAGAGGAAAGGAAAGGAAGGGGAAAGAAAGGCGGGAAGTTGGGGGAAGGTGAGGAAAGAAATCAGACAGACAGGCAGACAAGAGGAGGGAAATAGAACAGGAGAGAGGGACCTTTTCCAATCACTGAAATGGCTGGATTGGCTAATTAATGTTGGTCAACTTTTTTATTCTGAAAAGATAACGTGATTTTAAATATTTGTCTTCTTATCTCTTCCTGAATAGCAGTCCTCTGGGTCAGACTTGAAAACACTTCGTAAGAAGTCCTTGGCAAACTTGATTATTCTTGGTGAGCTGACATCCCTCTGACTGATGGTCAGATTTGATTGTCACCATGGGATCTGGATCAAAGTTCTAACTCTGTGCAGATTCACAGCCCCAGCAACCTTGAGTTCTCCAAGCCCAGCGGGGTATCTCTCTTCAGGATGAGGGAGGCCATGGGTGGTCTCCTAGATGTAAAGTTATTTACTATGGCTAGAAGGTTTTTCTCTTTCCCTCATTTCTTTTGCAACTGAATTCCAAATGCAATAGCATTAAGAGATTGGGCCTTTAGGTGGGGATTAGGTCATGCAGGCTCCTCTCCTGAGTGGGATAAAGGTCCTGATAGAGGGCTTCTTGGGGCTGGGGTGTGGCTTAGTGGTACATTCCCTGCCTCATAGTGTGAGGCTGTGGGTTCAAGATCTGGCATTACTTAAAACAAACCAACCAACAGAAGGCCCTTCTGTACAGACATAAGTGATTTCTCTATATGTTCAGCTCTTCCACACCATGAGGGGACACAAGCAAAATGCCACCTTGAGTGCAGAAAGTGTGCCTCCGCTGCATTACCGGATGGGGGATTTGCTAGAAGATTCACCTTAGATTTCTCAGCCTTCAAAACCGGAAAGAATGGGCTGGAGAGATGGCTCAGCGGTTAAGGCACTTGCCTCCAGTGCCTAAGGCCCCTGGTTCAATTCTCCAATGACCCACATAAGCCAGACCCACAAGGTGGTGGCCCTGGTGCTCTCTCTCTCTCTCTCTCTCTCTCTCTCTCTCTCTCTCTCTCACACACACACACACACACACACACACACTGTCTCTCTGCTTGAAAATGAATAAATAAAACATAAAAATATTTTTAAAAACTGGAAAGAACCAACTTCTGCCATTTACAAATTACCCAGTCTATGAAAGACTCTCACCTCGCCTTCCTCATCCTTCTTGCAGTGAGGCCTATGGTCAGGACACACTGAGCACCACTGTGCCAAGAAAGCCTAGGACTCATTCACTCTCTCACCCCTCACTCTGTACAATTTGAACCACAGATCATATTTTACATTTTGCAGTAGGGGTGAGGATGACATTGATGTCATATCTTAAAGTCATTTCAGTGCGTCCAAACTAGACAAGGCTGGTGAGAATGATAGCAAGTTGATGTGACCTAGGTAATGTCCCAAAGCCGAGCAAAGGAGGGCTGGAGAGCTGGCTAGGAGGTTAAAGGCACTTGCTTGCAAAGCCTGATGGTCTGGATTTCATTCCCCAGTACCCATGTAGTCTCAGGCTGGCCTTGAACTCACAGCAATCCTTGTATCTCTCCTCCCAAGTTCTGGGGTTAAAGTGGTGCACACCACACCCAGGGATTCTTCAATCAATGTGAGGAAGGTCTCCTGGGAGACAGAAATTGCCACTGATCTAGATGGTTGTGTGACAATGCACTAAAATCTCAAGGGAAATGCTCACTTAACAACTAGCCCTCACTTATGTCTGCATGTCTTCCTAGGGTATACAATTCAGGGACAGTCCCACACAGTATAGCATAAATTGTGTAATTAAACTAAGTATGAAAAGCCACCCATGTTATTTCAAATGAAGAAGATAAGTATTCTCTTCATGACTTCCAGTAAGAACAGCAATTTTCCTCTAGTCTTTCAGAAACACCTGCTTCTGCCCCGCCACTCCTCAGCATCCTAAGATCATCACCATTTGACTAAATTCATGGACAATTAGGGATAATAGGTGTGGTTGTTTGAATGAATGTCCTCCAATAGATTCAAAAGTTTATTAAAGTTTTTTCTCCAGCTTCCTGGTTGGAAGGGTGTCACCTTGGCTGGATCCTAGGGTCCAGCCCTGTGTTTCTGGGGTGGGTCTGGAATACCAGCTACATGTATTCAAAGAGCAGTCTGAGCTCAAGCCTGGAGTTCCTTGCTGTGTTTTGCAGTTTGAGTGTACTTGCTTTTGGAGTTGCTGGTGATGGGACTCTCTCTCTCTCTCTCTCTCTCTCTCTCTCTCTCTCTCTCTCTCTCTCTTTCTCTGCTTGGACCTGTAAAAGGGGGCCAGTCTCTTTCACCATTATGGAACTTCCCCTGGATCTATAACTTCAATAAATCCTTTCTTCCCATAACTGTGTCTGGTTTGGAGGTTCATCCCAGCAGCATGTGGCTGACTGGGAAAGCAAGAACTCTTGAATGTGACTTTTTGCCCAAGGATTTTCCACTCTCTGAGTCATTTTTGTTTCCTTTCGTACTTCACAGTAAGGTAGTTAAGATTGTGGTCTTTTCCTTAAGAATTTTTCCCCTTTTTTTTTTGTTTTTTCAAGGTAGGTTTCAAGGTAGAGTTTCAGCTCTAGCCCAGGCTGACCTGGAATTCACTATGTAGTCTCAGAGTGGCCTTGAACTCATGGCAATCCTCCTACCTCTGCCTATTGAGTGTTATGATTAAAGGTGTCCACTTTTTAAAAGATATTTTATTTCTTTATTTTTATTTACTTATGAGAGAGGGGCAAATAGAGACAATGGGCACACCAGAGCCTCCTGCCACTGCAAATGAATTCCAGACCCATGTGCCACTCTGTGTATCTGGCTTTATGTGGGTACCGGGGAATTGAACCCAGGCTGTCAGGCTTTGCAGGCAAGTGCCTCTAACCACTGAGCAATTTATCCTTCCCTGATTGTGGTCTTTTCATCATATCACCCTGTCTAAGGCTCAGGGAAGATTATAGCAGAGGGGATGGAAAGAATGTAAGAGCTGAAGGGAGGGGAGGCGTGCATGCCACCAAGTATTCCAGACATGACATGAACTCACACCTGTGGGTAACTACATGAGACCTGCACAGGACAGGACCATTCAATATTTCTCCATGGATGGAGAAGAGGTTCACTGATGGCAGAGAAGGGATGCTGGGGAGAAGGAGTCATTCTCTTCAGAGGTGGAGCCTCGGGTAAGTGGTAGGAAGTAGAAGAGTTCAGCTGGAGTGGGAGGGCATAAGAGAGGGTAATGGGTACATATGATCAAAATGCAATATATAAATGCATGAAATCGTCAAAACTCACATTAAAACTAAAAAAAACAAATAATGTGGCCTTTGGAAGCTGACATCTAGTAAGTCTAGTAAGTAATTAAAACTGTAAAAAATAATGTGGTCTTTGGTCCTCAGCATCTTTGTTTTGTCTTTTCTTAGCTGCTGGCAGGTTACTTAACATCCTTTCTCCAGCTGCATGATGGGATGTTCATGAAAGTCAAGTTCATTTGATAGACTCTTTGAACAACAGCTTCCTACTTTTAAGCCAGTCCCCTCTCACATGTCTTGAGACACAAGGAACAAAGTAGCCACCCTTTGCTGCTCTCAGGAAGTTACTGTTGCATTTTGTCTTGCATGATCTTGGGAGGAAGTGAAGACATAGTAGGTGGTCAGAAAGCACTGGCTTCTGCTGATGTTTTTATCATTGACGTTACTGCAGCTGGGAGCACATTGTTCTTCCACCGGGCACTGCCCACTGCTAAGAACTTAAATGCCCAGAAGCAAGACTCTTTTCAGTTTTTTCAAAAGGCCCCAAACCTAAACCTTGTAAATTATTGTTCCTTATCTCTGAATCTTTAGTAGAACATGTGATGATGCTCCTTCCCTTGGTGTGAACTCAGAACTACAGAAAATTCTCTTTTCCAAGGGATCTCATGTTTCATGTAAAAGAAACCATGTAGCATAGTTTCTATATATACCCCCTTCTCTCTCTGTCTCTGTCTATCTCTCTCTCTCTGTGTGCTTGTCAGATAGACCTCCCACTATGCAAAACTTAGGGGTCTCCAGGCACTGACACATCAGACCCTCTAATAAAGCCAGAGGAAAATAATTGATAGAAGACAGAGCCATTCCTAAATCATGGAAAAGCTGACATCTTGGAGCAGATGTTACTACTGTGCCTGTAGTAACAAGCTTTAATGACCCACCTCTTTCTGTCTTCCTGGCATTCCCTCAAGCTGACGATTGTATGTTCATTCATAAAATTCATCCATGGTTTTGATGAGAGCAGAGCTTGTTCCATTTTCATTGATGGCAGATCATTGTGTGGATATGGCAAACCAATTTCTCCACTTGACTATGATAGACAATCAAGTTTGCAAGTTTTGGTTACTAAGGATACCAATGGATGATGGTATTCTTATTCGTGTTTTGCCTGAATGTGTATGTGTTTCTGTCTGGTCTGTATCAGTGGACTGTCTAATCCCTGTGTTATAAGCTGATTTGGTTTAGTAGAGATTACTAAACAGTTTCCAAAAGTAGTAGTATGGATCCACACATAGGTCCCAGTGCAGGAGGGTACCCTGCACGTTACATCTTCGTAGGCATTTAGTATCTTTAGGCTTTTTGGTTTTAGCTATTGTAGTGTGTGTAGATATATCTTGCACTTTTAATTTGTAATTCTCTAATGGCGGATGGGGTCAATGCTTGTATACATGTCTTGGCCTTTCTCTGGTTAGGGTACCCATGCAAGCTTTCTTAAAGGAATGTTGTTTGGTTCTCAAGTTGTTATTATATTGTAGAGCCTGACTGTATATTTTGAAGATTCTCCCCATGTTATAAATCTTAGTATCTTTTCTTGATCTCGTTTTGTACCTATACCCTCTCCTAATTTTAAAACACCAATTCATTAGCCTTCTTTTTCTCTAAGTTGGATGATTTTTTTCACATTTTAAAAGCATCTTGTTTTACTCCAAAGTTATGATATTATTGTCCTAGAGTATGTACAAGAAAGCCATTATTTTATTCTCTAGATTTCTATCTGGAACTCATTCTTGGTTTCTTATGAAACAAATACCAACCTAGCACCGATTTTTAACTAGAGACTCTTTCTTACTCTACAAATCATATATTTGTCCACTAATGTGGCTCTGCAATTTTGAGGCTCTCAGTATTGTATTAATGAACAAATTCAAAGCTGTCTTAATTACCACAGCTCTGAAATAAGTCTTGATATCTGGAAAAATAAATTCTCTGGTTTTATTTTCCATATGCTTGTGTTCTTTTACTTAATCCTTTGACGTTCTCTTTAACATTGGAATTTTAAAATTAATATTGAATTGAATCTATAAATTAATTAAGGGAGTGTTTACATTTTATATAGTGAATTTTTGCATCCATAAACATTATAATTTTCCCTTCTTTTAAGCCTTCATTACAATAATGTTGCCTGGTGTTTCTATAAGATATTGCAAATCTTTCATTAGATTTACTCCAAAATATTTAATAGGTGAAGAGTTTTGAATTGTGAATTTTTGTTTTCTTTATTGAATACCAGACTTGATCATTTTAATGACTTATCTGTAGAATATGCCTACACAAAAGTTTACACAAAGTCCTACCTGATACCAACAATGATCGTCTTATTTATACCTTGGCAATATTTATACTCTTGTATTGTTAACAGGGCCTCATGCATGCTAGGCAAACACTTAACTGTGGAGCTGTGGCACAGCCCCTGTAATACTGTCTGTCTGCATCGATAAGAGCTTTAGTCCTGGTTGAAATGCACACGGTGACCACAGGTGTTCTTCACTCATACTTAAGCTCAGTGAGAAAGCTTTTAACATTTCTCCCTTGATATCATGGATTTTCTAGAGATACTTTTTTGTAAGATTAAGGAAGTTATTCTTTCTCTCATTGTAGATACTAGTACAAAGCTTTTAATTATGCTATAAAAGCTATTACTTATAAAGTATTCATTCTAAAAGCTAATAATTTTATATAATTCTTTTGTTGAGGTGGTATGGTTTTTTCCCTCTACACTTCACAGTTTCAAATTATACTTAATTTTTCATCACAAACCCAGCTTGGATTCCTGAATAAGGTTCCTCTAGTGTGGCATGTAATATATTTATATTTAATTGATTTGAATTGATTATAGTTGTCTTGATTTTGTTATCTATATGTGAGAAAATAATCTACAAGATTGTTTTTCTAGTATCCTTTCAAATTTCAATGTTATAACTGCAAGATGTTTTCTTTTCTTTTTATTTGCTTGGGAGAGTTTGTTTAAAATAAGGCTCTTTCTTGATTATTACAATTCAGGCATGAAGTGGTATTCAGGCCTGGAAGTTGCCTGCTAGTGTATATATATATATATATATATATATATATATATACATATGAGTCGGCTGCTTTATTTTTGTTTTATAAATAGGTTTTTATTAGATACATGACTATTCATATATTCTACTTTATAAGTTTTATTTGGTTACATTTGTTTATTAATTTTTTTAATATTTATTATCCATAATGAGTTACATTATTTAGTGGGCAAACCATGCATTGTTATCCCGAATTCCCCACTTCCCCCCCTCCCCATCCCTGATCAGTTGTATATCCTCCTTCGTGGGCTGTCTGTATTAGTCCTTGTGGCAAGGGATCCTGTATATCTTAGTACTCATCTCGGTTGTTTATTAATTTGATGACCCTAAAATTTAAATATGCTAGCTTAAATTTGTACTATATCAAATTGCCAGAATAACTTATTATTGTGCTTTTTTTCTTAGTATCAGGAATCTGTGATGGGTGTGCATGTGTGTGTGTCCAGTCCCCATCTCGGGCTCTGCTTTACTCTAAGACCTCAGAGAAGCTTGCTTCTCACACTTGTGGCTTATCTCAGTGAGAGAATACATATCAAATCATACAGGAAGAAGTACATGGGCTGAAGTCTCAGGAAAGCAATGCAAGCTTTAAGGTAGGGCTTCTGGTGAATATTTCCTTCTGGTGCAGGAGGCTAGCGTATGACTGAGCAGATGAGGTCGGTCGTATAAACAACATAGTACCTAGTTGAGCCCTAATAATGACACTGGACCTAGGCTCAGGTGAGCTTCCCTGGTTGATAACACTATATCAGAGCTGGAACAATTCAAAATGCCTGTCTGAGTTCACTGGATACATTTTGAATTCTTATTTATCTCATAATCTTTGTCATTTAATGATGTCAGAATAAATCTAATGTTATATCCGATATATGTGTTTATATCTACTATCTTATTTTTTTTTCCTATTTATTCAGGCAGTTTTAAAAATCCTTTTCTATGTTGCTTCTTTTTGGATATAATATTTGGGGCTACTATTTAATTTTTTTTCTCTCTTAATTGCTACCAATGGTTTCATTGTTCTTTCTATGGCATTCCAGGTATTATAATAGGAATTCTTCATTTTCTAGAATCAGAAGTATTTCACCAATGTCTTCTAAGATTTTGATCACGGTTTTTATCCCCATTTACATAGTAGACATGAAATTCTAATTCTGTCTATATTTTAAACCTCTCAAGACTTTGTTTTTTTTTATAGATGATGTTTAGGATACCATAATATTTATATCCCTTTGTTGCTTGTGTTTCCCCATCCATATTTTTTAAAGTATTTTATTCATTTGCAGAGAGAGAAAGAAAGTGGGATGCCTGCTGCAAAAGAGCTCCAGATGCATGCAGCGCTGTGTGCACCTGTTTTTTTGTGGGGACTGGGGAATCAAACCTAGGCTGTCAGGCTTTGCAGGCAAGTGTCTTAACCACTGAGCCATCTCTCCAGCCTCCCCATCCATATTGTCTGACAGAGCAATCTAATGTTTCCCCTCCACACTGACCACCGCCTCACCATTTCTTTCAGTATAGATCTACTACTAAAATAGTATTTCAGATTTCATTGGCCTGGTCTTTTAGCTGCTCTCATTTTTGGAAGATACTTTTACTTTCTACAGAATTATCAGCGGGCAGTTGGCTTCTTCTAGTGCTTTGAAACTGTCTCTCTTTGTTCTCTGCCATCCGTTGTGTTTGTGGGAAATTCTGTCTGTCATGTTGCTTCTCTGCAACAATGTGCCTTTCAACTCCTGCCTCTCCCTCTAATCAGTTGCTTCCTCATTTCTCTCTGCTTCTATTTTTTGATTATTTGTCTGTTTTTGTGGTGCTTGGGATGGAACCTCAGACCTGGCTAGGTATTCTTTCTACCACTGAATTATCCATGTAGCCTCTTGTTTTGCAGAAGTATTACTCCAGTGTGCCTAAATACGTAATTTTATTTTATTTATTTTTTTTGTTTTATACTTACCTTATTTAGGCTTAAGAGCTAAATACTCTGCAGCATAATAACTCCAGTTTGAGAAACTTCTTGGGTTATTCTCTTTTAAAATATTTTTGTTCTAGTCTTTCTTTTCTAACCCCTAAGATGCTAAGGCCAGCATGATATATCCTAGCTGGTCCCACCTCATATTATCTATAGGTCTTTTGGGATCACAGCTGGATTCCTACACTGTGTTGCACCCTAGCTCAACATGGCTAGTGGGTAATTAATTGAATCCAGCTTGGCAGACTTTGAAAGCAAGTGCCTTTAACCCTGAGCCATCTCCCCAGCCCTAGTTTTAATTTTTTCCCCCTTGCTTCAATCTGAATATGTTGTATTGACTTAGTTTCCATGTCACTAATTCTTTCTCCTCTCATTTTATCTGTCATTTAACTTTTTGCTTGAGTTCTTAATTCAGTTATTTTTCAGTAACAAAATTTCCATATCATCTTTTCAAGTACACTCAAGTCTCTGATGACATCTTCACCCTGTTGCTTCTTTTGTCGAATGAGGTAGCCACAGTCATTTTAATGTTTGTGTCGGAATGCCCCAATCTCTCTGTTGCTGTGGGTCTGGTTTATTTCCATTTTTTCCCCTTGGCTTTTGTTTATTGAGTTCTGTGCCTTTGAAGCCTAGTGATAGTTCCTAAGTGCTCTGGATGGTGTTATCCACATCTTTGGTGCTTCTATTTTGTCTTGTCAGGCAGAATATGGGCAGCCCATCTTGGCCCAGTGCTGAATGACGCATATCAGAATTTTGGTCTACCTCTGAGATACCATCCCTCCTGCCATGAGACCATTCATCCAGAGAAAGCCAGGAAACTTTGCCCAAAGACCTTTTCTTCCTGGAAGATATCAAATTCCATTTCTTTTCACAGGGTATCACTATGTAGCCCAGGCTAGCCTTGAACTTGGGATACTCTCTGCCTTTGCCTCCTAAACACTGGGATTACAAGCATGTACCACACACCCTCCCCCTCACAAGCACCATTTTCTTTTTTTAAAATATTTTATTTATTCATTTTCAAGCAGAGAGAGAGAAAGAGAGAGAGAGAGAGAGAGAGAGAGAGAGAGAGAGAGAGAGAGAGAGAGAGAGAGAGAGAGAGAACACCGGAGCCACCACCTTGTGGGTCTGGCTTATGTGGGACCTGGGGAATTGAACCCGGGACCTTAGGCACTGGAGGCAAGTGCCTTAACCGCTTAGCCATCTCTCCAGCCCACAAGCACCATTTTCATCTCACCAAGCTCTGCTCGACATGTCATCCCCCAGGCTGATGCTTATAAGGAGCTCTCAGCTCCTTCAACTGAAAAACAAAATCAAAACAAAACAAAACAAACATGGAATGCTGAACTGATTTATGGGGCTGTTTTTTTGTTTGTTTGTTTGTTTGTTTTGTTTTGTTTTTGCGTATCTCTTTCCAGAATTTTGTTGTCCCCAAGTCTGGCTTTCTTGTAAATTATAAATTTCAATTTTTGTCTCCCTAAGCACCAAAATCTTTGTTTGACTTCTTTTGTTGGCATTTTCTACAGCTGTGCTTGGTCTCTGTGGGGCATTGTTCCGGGTACCTTTCCTGGGTACCACAGTCCTCAGTATCTTGCTTAAATAGGACTACACATCATTCTAGACATTCTAGATACCTCTAGATTACTTACAGACTTGATGTAATACATTGGTTCTCTGAGTAGGTGTGGCATTGCTTGTGGGACCCTGACAAGAAGAAATGTGTGTTCATCTTCAGGAGAAGGGGATCAGGGGTCTCAATGGTTCCTTCACCAAAGCAAAGCCCATAGATCAGGAGGGTCACCTTCCTACTTTCTTATTTTCTTACCAGTTGCTGCTTATGATTTGCAGATCACCCAACTCCCCCTGTCTCCAGGGGCTCTACATCCGTTTGTCTTATCCTCTCTCATCCCATGTCTGTAGATAGGCTTCTAAAATGCTACCTGCTTTTTTCTAATTGCTGTCAGCAGATAGATTGGTCAGGATAGACTAAAAGGGAATTATTTATAATAACTACATAAGAAAATACCCTGAATCTGGGCTGGAGAGATAGCTCAGTGGTTTAGGCCCTTTCCTGGCCAAGGCTAATAAACCAGGTTTGATTTCCCAGTTGCCCATGTAGGGCGAGATGCACAAGGTGGCAGAGGCATCTGGAGTTTGTTTGCACTGACTGGAGGCCCATTCTCTCTGTCTCTCTCCTCTGCTTGCAAATAAATAAATTTTAAATACCCTGAATCTTAATGCAGGTATAGTATAATAAAGGCAAAATTTCTACATACATTAGAAAGATAACATTAATGAGGGCTGTGTGCGAGGTTAGGCTTGTCCAGGTGAAGAGCCCATGATCCTCTGGGGAAGGGCTAGGAGTTCAGCAATGCAAAGCAGATTTCTGTGTGATCTTTGGATTGCTCCTAGCCATCAATGGACCATTGCCAGTCTCTTGGTTTTTAATTTTTGAAAGGCCATCATATGCTAGATCAGATTCCCATTTTCACTTATTTAAAGATTTCCCCCCCCAACTATCCACAGAAAGGTATAATAGGTTTAATAGCAGACGTATAATTCACCTTTTTTTTTTACTTCTAGAAGTAAATCAATAAATAGTGACTTAAAGAAGTAAACAGACTTCAAGGAAAAACATTCTTCAAGTATTCAGAATTTGTCACTGACAGGAAGTTCTGCGGGAATTTAGAGAAGAGAGAGATGGGCCTCTTGCAGCTGGCTGAGCTAGGAGAGTGGAGCTCAGCAGCCTTGTCATAGAGAATCCAAAAGGAAAAGTGTTGCAGTCAGCTTTCTAGTTGCTGCTCAGAAAGCACCCAAGCAAAAGCAGCTTGTGGAGGAATGGGTTTATTTGGCTTAAGGACTCGAGGGGAGACTCCATTCTGGCAGGGAAAATGATGCCATGAGCAGAGGGGTGGACATCACCTCCGCCACAGCACTGCAAACAGCGGCAGGAAGGTGTGCCAAATACTGGCAAGGGGGAGCTGGCTTATAACCCCATAAACCCACCCCCAACAACACAGCTCCATCGAGGTTGTAAAACCCAAACTGCCATCAGCTGAGGATCAATTACCCAGAACACATTCATTTGTTTGTGGGGGACACCTGGATCAAACCATGACAGACAGCAGGGTTGGGGGAGGGGGGCAAGGCATGGCAAGTTTTATGAGGGACATAGAAATAAATTAAGTAAAGGGCTTTTTCTCAATTCCAAAGGTCTGGAGTCTGGTCTTGCACTTCAGAACAAACCAGCCAAAACCTGATTCTTAGAAAGAACCCCCAGTCTATTCAACTGAAAAGATGAGAGAGGGGCTCTTAGCTGAGCACACACAGGACCCTGGGTTCCATCCTCAACACTGCATGGACCTAGCAAGAGCCACACACCCATGCTGCTTCGGGGTCAGTTTCCCTGCCTCATAAACAAACTCCTGTGTATGTAATTATAACTAATATATGTGAGGAATGGACAGGGCTGAACAGATGTTGGAGTCAAATGAGAACATACAGAACACAGCAGAGCGGTGTAAAGACCTGAGTTTATATGGTACAGCTGGCTGCATCGCGTGGGCTTTTTATTATTATTTATTAACAAGGTGTGGCATCTGGTCTCCTATTGTCAAGCCTCGATTTGTCTTGCAGTTAATTCTCTTTCTACTACAAAGGAGCTTGGGCAATACTATTGAGAATCTTAACTAAAACTTATCCATGAAAAGAGAAGCGTAGGAATTTCAAAAGGTCCATCGGAGTCGTGCTGTCAGAATTAGCCAGGCTTGAGTTTTAATTTCTACACTTCAAACCTGGGTTGCTGAGCTTCCAGATACCAGTGAGAAACCAGACTCTATTTTGCTTGGGTTGCCATAATGCTGGGTGAGGGCGTTAATGGATTTCCCCCACACTGAGATGCCCCTCTCGAAAGTGGTGCTCTATAGGTAGGAAGTTAGTAAGAAAATATATGCTATTAGAGAGAGAGAGAGAGAGCTGACCTAAATATGCCCTCAACGAATTCTAAATGAGTCCCTTGGAAGTGCCCTTATGTAATCCGTAGTTTGCAGACTGCCACTGTGAACCCAGTGGTTATGGAACCTGCCATCCCAGAACCATCACCATGGCTTCTGTTCTGTTCAGAGACAGCCATCAAAGGTCACGGACTTCCTGCCAGGTAGTGTTAACTGCATTTTCAAGTTAGCTAGTTTATAAAATGTTCTGGTTGAGAAAGTCATACAACTTTCTTTCTCCTTAGGTTTCTATAGCATTGCCCACCAGCTTGAGGGACCGGGTCATAGTTGGATTAAAGCAAAAGACTTTATCTAGAAAGGCATTGATTCAAATTTTCTACCTCCCTAAAAATCATGCTGACAACCCACTGGACCCCTTGGCTTTGTCTGGAATATTAGTTGAAATAATTTATGAAAAGGAGCTTGGCTAATCCCTGGTGAGTAGCTAGTGTTTCTAATCTGAGCTTTCTTCTATACAAAGGTGTAAGCATGCTGGTCTCGCTGATTTTCAAGTTGACCATTTTATGAATCATCATTTTCCTTATGAAACCACTACTCCAGCTTCCACACTGAGAGCTGCTCTGTCTATGAAGTCTTCCTTAACACCACCCCCATCCTCCTGGCTCCATCTCCTCCTCCTCTGGGCCACCTTGGCACTGCCTTCATGGCAGGAGCCTCTCACTGCCCTACAGCTATGAGTGTGCCCACGTGCCTTCCTGTGTAATTCAGCTCTCAGCCAGCCCTTGTCTGTGAACCTCTCACTCCCTGAGCCGAATCAAGGCCAGAGCCAAGGCCTATGTGGTTAGGCTGGATGGAGATAGTCAGCCTCACTGGTTCCTGGAAAGGCCACCTGTTACTCCAAGGTCTCATGCTTTTCCTTTGTCCATTCACACCTCTCCTTTGCTATGTCTCCTTTATTATCTTCAAAGACCAGGGCTGACTGGAGCAATCAGAACCCCCACATGGCATTTGACACCCCTGCAGCTTCTCAAGGACTTAAGAAGCTTGGCCTCCTGACTAGGAATACTATTTCTTCATTTTTCCTTTATTATCCATAATTAGATACATTTTAAACAAGCAAATAATGAGTTGATATCTCCAGTTCCTCAATTTCCCTGCTCCCTGTCCCCAGTCAGCTGGATATCCTCCACCATGGACAGTCTGGATCAGTCCATGGGGTAGGGGGTTATGGATAGCCTAGGAGTCAACCCGGTTTCCCCTTTGTATGTTGTTACTGGGGTGGCCATGTCTCTGTATATTCTCCCCCACCATGGCTCTTACAATCTTTCTGCCCCCTCTTCCACTCAGTTCCCTGAGTCCTGGTGGGTGAGTATTAAGGCTGCTTTATTGTTGAGGTCTTAGGTGCCTCTGTACTTCTGCTTCAGGTTGTGTTGAAAATCGTTGGTTTCCAAGCCAAGTAGAAGCTTCTGTGACCTACACCAATTTAGGAAATTAGCAAATGTTCCCTGTTCCTCCCTCCCGCAGACTATATTTTATTATTGAAATAATGTGCAAAAAGCCCCTAGTTAGGAGCACCAAATATTTACTTTGGAGACATTCTCTGGTTTTATCATGGATTTGCCTTGTACTGTCAACAAATTATTGCAGACTGCATAAAGAACTATGGAATTAAAGAAAATACACATAGGGCTAGACTCACTTGGAAACATATATTTTGTGTTGAGGGAAGGGAATCGGTGAAGAGTTGACATCCGGTCACCCATTGATAGGTCCCATGACCCCATCTCATAAATCATGCAGAAATTTTTATTTCTATTAAGCATATGGGCTGCTTTAAAATTAAGAGCCAGATGTTTATGCCCAGAGTTCAGTTTGGGGGCTTAGTTCTATATCATAAATAGCAATTACAATCCCTCCACTGAGCCAGGTAAAACATAGTAAAGTGACAACCATGGTGAGGCCATGAAGTGGCCAAAAGAATGGTCAAGGGTCCTGTGTTGACACTCAGAGAGCGGCTTTCAGGAGCTACATAAATTCTCCATTCTAAAAGAAGTCTTTGCAAGAGGTTTTTTTTAAATTCTTTACTTTTCTTTTTCTCACTGACACATCCGGATGTCTGGGCAAGAAGGCAAAGCTACTTTCCCTAAAAATTGGGGTACCTGTTCCTACTGCACTCGGTTCCATTTCTAAAATGGGGATCACTATGAAAACTGTCTGTTTACAGCCTTCTTCCTGTGGCATGTCTTTAGCGTTCCTGCTGAAGGTAGGGCAAGGCTTTTTTTGTTTTGTTTTGTTTTGTTTTAAAGTAGAGCTAATTTTTATTAAATGCAAAGATTTAATTTAGAAACATTATGGAGGCACTATTTCTTCCTTAAAAGTCACACAGAAATAACTAGGACAATATCCAGACAAGAAAACATGCATTTTCACACATGAGAAAATGCAAGATTTTTTTTTGTTTGAACATACATACAGTAGGTTTTTTTCCATACATAAATTTTATTAAATAAACAGTTTTGCTTTGGATTTTACACTTTGGGTAGCAAAATGCTGATTTTACCATACCCAAAGGAGGGTTCCAAGAGTATTTTTTCTGAGTATTTTTTCTGAATTTTAAACTATGTCCTGCTTGTTCACCTTTCTTTAATTTTTGTTGGATAGTCACTATTGAGAAATGTAGTCTTTGATACTCAATTATACGTGGTAAATTTTGCAGCTTAACAGAAATGTTCACTATTTCATTTTTCTTATCATTTTAATCTGTTTTCTTTTAATGGGTTCTGCAAATCTAGATAAAAGAAATAGATGTTTATACACAGAACGTCTCTTGAATTTATAGGTGTAGTATAGATAATGATGTTGGTTTGAGAAATCTGTTGAGCATCTTTCTGGAAGCTTCCCCATTTCTCCTTCTCCATGGTTGTGACTCTCTACGACCATGACTGAGTCTGAGCTTGTGTTTAATTTGGATGATGTAATTGTGCTCTTACTATCTTGAGTGAGCGCGGGGACACGCGCGCACACACACACACACACACACACACACACACACACACACACAATGGCCTTCCAATCACAACTTGGCTTCAAAACATCTACTTAGATATACAAATATAGTTTTGATGATCTTTGGACAAAGACGAGAGTCCTTAGCTGGGCATAGCAGGTCAGGTGTGCCAACCATGCTTTTCTCACTTATGTATCCAGGACTTCTTCCAGACTTCCAAGATGTCCCCCTCATCTTTGCTGCTACTCAACCTCTGGCCATGCTGTGTCTCATACCTAGATTGTCCTTTCCACCCACGACACTGGACCTAATTTACATCACTCTTCCATTGAAACAGATCTCAGTTCTCCTATAGCGCTTGACCACAGGGGGAAGGTTACATTCGTGCTGACTTCAGGTTGTTAGTGTGCTTCTCCTGAGTCAGCAGATCTCTAGAAGTGCCTGGGCTCCATCTGTTCTCGTCCTGTGTCCATAGTGCTATATACACCACACTATGTCTGTACACGATAATCACTTTACATGGACATATCGGGAAGGAAGTATGATTCCCCCAAACATGAAGCTGTGAAGTCCAAACAGATGGCCTTAACCTGGAAAGCCCCATGCATGTGTATGAAGACTAAACACTTTGGATTCTGAGCTCAGTACCCCTCCAAGGGAATAGTACCAAAGAATGGGGTATCGGCCATTGTCTTGGACAGATCAGTGGGATCATCATAAGATTAGGGACTTAGGAATTAAGAAAGCGCAGCTCTTGTGAAGTATACCCATTCCTATGGCTGAAAAAAATTTGCCTGGATCTGTGACCCCCTCAGATTACACACAAATCAGGAGGATGTGTCTTAGTTCATTTCCTGTTGTTATGAGAGAATACCAGCATCTGGGTGATTTGGAAAAGCTTATATTAACTCCTAGTTATAAAGACTACGTAGGCCAAGGTCAAGGGAATGCAACTGGATGGGAACTTCTTGCTGTTGAGGACTCATAAGAAATGCTGAAGGGCAGCTCGATGCCCCATGGCGAGGGGGTAGAGAAAAACCAGATTTTATAACACATCCACTCTCAAGATCACCAATTAATTCACTAACCCATAATTCATTCATGGGACCAGAGTGTCCTGACATAACTGCATCTTACGGTCTCACATTTTAATTCCTCACAGTGGGGATAAAATTTCACCATGAATTTTGCTTAGGACATTTAAGCCATAGCAATGTCATTTGGACTTTTATTTTTATTTTATTTTTAAAAAACAAAGTGCTTTATTGTTCATGTTAAGATATTTAACCTCATGTACATCTTAAAGGAAAAGGACAATGGTTTACATAATGACAGCTAGAATGAATAAAGTAGAAACTTGAGAAACCACAGGAAGAATGCATGAACCCAAAATTCCTCCTTTAATAATACCAACTTGACTGTCATTTTTTAGCTTGACAATGAAAACTGAACAGAAATGTACACATTTGTGAATGATAAATAATGCACAGTCATGGATATTAAAAAAGGTTTACCGAATGCAAGCTGTGATTTTGTGATAATTAAAGCTTAGTATTAAGGTTTTGGTGATGAAGAATTAAGAACCTCAAAGACTTACCATGAACAGAGTACATATTGTATACGTGTGCATGTGTGTGTATTTCATATGGAGACACAGAATTCTGCAAATGATATATAAAGGTGATAATTGTTATATATTTATAACATATATCATTTGAAGAATAATAATCAGAGAGAGCCAATAAAATAATCACACATAAAAATGTTGTTTCACAGGTTTCTCAGTTTTGAAAATTTAGAAATAATATGAAATTAATAAGGCAATATTATATAAAGTAAAACCTTTACTTTAAATTTTCACTTATTATCATCTGTTCAAAAACACGTTCATTTCTGAATCACACTGTTACATGTATATATCACTAATGGATTTTTGTGTCTTGCATCCAAATATTAAATTGGTTCTGTTTCATTTTCTCTGGCAACTACCATTCACTCAACCTTTAGCAAGTTATTTGGTACCGGGTAGGTATTTGATTATTCTTCACCGTGTAGTACTTTGCACAGTCCCTGAAGCAAATCAGTTTATATTTCCCTCTTATCTTAACTGAACTTGCTTATCACCAAATCACTAGTAGCTTGTTGCAGTATATATCTGTAATAATTTAAAAAGTACATAATACAAATATTGTCCTTGGCCAGTATGTGATAAAACAGGAATATTACCTCTCATCATACTGTGGAGTGGACATATTGAAGAATTAACCCACAATCTATTCAACTTCAAATAATTGTTAGTAGAGATCTTGCTAACTGCTTTGTAGACTAAAGATTTTGAGAGCTGTTGAAAAGTTTCCTCTGGTTGTATTTTATTTATTTTTAAAAATATCTTTATTATGAATAAGTATATACATTGTATGAGCAAATCTTGTGAATGTGTCCCCATTTCCCTCCTCTCTGTCCTGTACCCACTGGGGTCCTTCCTTGGTGTGCATACTGGATCTGTCCATAGGTTAGGGGGTATGAACTGCACCAGAGGGAGCCAGTTTTTCTTTCTTTCTTTTTTTCTTCCCCCTTTGTGTGTTGTTGCTGAGGGGCAATGTCTCTGAATATTCTCCTCCACCATGGCTCTTACAATCTTTCCACCCCGTCTTCCACTCAGTTCCCTGAGTCATAGTGGGTGAGTTTTGAGTCAGCTTTGTTGTTGAGATCGTAAGTATCTCTGGATCTTTGCCCTGGGTTGTGTTGGGTATCTTTGGTGTCTGTCTCCATTGACCTTTCATGGGTTATCTGACTTGCTGTGGTGATTGGTCTCCTGTTTGTCTCCTCACTTTCTCCTAGGTTTCATTTGGGCTCTGTGTGAAGGCTAAGTGTGGTTTGTCTCCTGCCAGGATGTCAGCCATCATCCAATGTCTTGTTGGTGGAATTGGGTTTTCCGTGGCTCTCTCAATGCCTTCTGAAAAAAATACAAACAGAATCTTCATCAGAAAGTGAGATCAATATAGGTTAAATGAGACAACATTGCTATTTTGGCTAGCTCCTAATGGGTTCAGCCTCTCTGTAGCTCTCTGGTTGTGGGAATTTCCCCTAGGAGCCCGAGATTTTGGTCCCCATAGGATTATGCTGTGGGTCCCAGTTCCAGTTAAGGGTTCCTTGTCACTGAGTGGATCTCTTAGCCAATCATGAAGCTATTAATTACCCTCCTCAGTTTAGTGCCACTATTGCACAGATGAGCATTTCTTGACTTGCTGGTCTCTTCCATATAGCCATGTGTTCAACATTCTTGTGACAACTATCTATATATTATGTTAGTTGTTTCTGATTTCTCCAAATATCATTGACCAATTTCCCCTGGCAGCTCATGCAACACCTTCCAGTGCTACACATGCTACCATCTGGGAGCTGGTTACCATTCTGGATCTGGCAGGATCTCTCGGTGTTGTTTGATGAAACTTTGTGATTTCTTAGGGTCTTACCTTAGGCCTGGGGCAGGTATTCAAGAGCTTTGACAGAAGTCTGCCATGTTTTGGAGACCTCATGGGTCTCTTTGATCAATAGTTCAGTGTGGGAAGGAACCAATAACTGGGACAGAGAGATGCAGGCCTGAGCAATTATTCTTGAGGTTAGGCTTTCTCCCATTCTATTCATGGCCCCTGGTACCAGGCGGTGCCGTCAGCTTCCTCAGGAGTTTACTGTATGAAAGCTAGACATCCTAATTCTTTTCTCGTGGGCAGATGCAATGTGATGTGCTCAACTCAGTTCTTTTGGCTAGTGGCATATAAACCAAAGACTCGTTTGTTCATGTGAGTGATTGCTGCTTTGAGTAGATGGTGTCTCTGCCAACTGTAGTCCCGGCCATTATGTTAAGACTGTCCAACCTGTGGTGGACTTAAACGTTAAGAATTAATGATAATAATAAATTAGTCATTTTGTGTTCAACCACCTGAGATTTTTGGGTGGTGGAATTGCATTTAGGTTGAAAGGATTTAGGATACCTGGGAGTTCTGAACCACCCTGGGTTCTGTGATACATACTGAAATCAGTTGCATATTTTCAAGAATAGCATCTATTAAAAACGGGAAGAGCCTTACCTTGATTTGTGGCACTGATAAGAAATAGTGGGGCTAGAGAGATGGCTTGGTGGTTAAGGCACTTGCCTGCAAAGCCTGACAACCTAGGTTCGATCCCCAGTACCCATGTAAAGGCAGATGCACAAAGTGGCACATGCACCTGCAGTCTTTTTTCAGTGGCTAGAGACCCCAGTGTTCTCTCTTTCTCCTTGCAAATAAAAATAAAAATAAAAGAGTGACTCATGTATAGAACACTTGTGATGATCTGCTTTTTTCCCTTCTGTGTCTTTGTAGACATTGTCATGATCTAGGTGAGGAGACAGGTGTCATCAAGAGCTCACTTTTTGTCTAAATAGAAATAACAAACCAACAGCAAAGGGGATCCAGGAACTCAGGTACCAACACCACTGCTTTGTACTATAATCTCAGATGCTGTTACTAGGACTTGGCCATGGACCAGACACTTGTCCAGGAGACCTTTCAATCCTCACAAGTGAATGAGGGAAATTCATTACCCTCATTGTCAACACAAGGAAACTGAGGGAGAATCAAACTTAACGAAATGCAGCCATGGCCCCTAGATAATGAGTCTCCATCTGGGGCCAGTGAGAGTCTCATTTGCACAGGAAAACGCTTGCATTGATTTAGAAAATGACATAGGGAAGGGGAGGGATAGGTACTTTCCCACAGTCTGCATTAGCTCAGTGAATCAAACCACAAGCACCAAGTTTACTTGTTAACAAGAAAATAAAATGAAAGCTGGAGAGATGGCTCAGAGATTAAGGCACTTGCCTGCAGAGCCTTAACAACCTGGATTTGATCCCCCATTACCCACATAAAGCCAGATGCACTAAGTGGCACACGTGTCTGGAGTTTGTTTGCAGTGGTTAGAGGCCCTGGCATGCCCTCTCTCTCTCTCTCTCTCTCTCTCTCTCTCTCTCTCTCTCTCTCTCTCTCTCTCTCTCTCTCTCTTGCTAGTAAAAAATAAATAATATTTAGCCAGGTAGAGTGGTGCATGTCTTTAATCCCAGCACTCTGGAGGCATGAGTAGGAGAATTGCTGTGAGTTAGAGGACAGATACCCTGAGTAAATTCCAGGTCAGCCTGAGCTAGAGTGAGACCTTACTTTGAAAATACCAAAAAATTATGTATATTTAATATATTATTATATATTAATATATAATCATATATATTAATATCTAGTTATATTATATAAATATATACTTATATTTATATAATTATACACATTATTTTTGATATATATAAAAAACAAATGAAGAAGACATGAAACATACATAACCAGTAAGCACTATTTTTTAGAGCTATTTAATTTATCATTCCTGGCTTTATGAAAATCTAAGAGAAAACAAGAATTTGGGGTTGTTTGGAAAGAAGAAGGCAGGATGGGTGGGTTAGGGCTGGAAGAGTACTTGGTTATATTCTTCAGGCTTAGGAAAGGTGGAGAAAGCCAATGTGAAAACTCCATTGTGTGGGATATTTCTGTGGAGCAGAGAGGACAGATAGCTAAGTGAAGGGGAAAGACCATATGATAGAGCCTCAAGACTTGGTCAAAGTTCTCCACAAGTCTTCCCTAGATGAGGGATGGCCCAGGGGTACACAGGTCTGAAACAATGGGCCTGGCTGTGGTGGAGTTGGCTGCCAGTCCATGCAATCCATTCCCTCCTCCCCGAATGACAGCAGAGCTCCCACCTGCTCAGCTAAACCACATTTTCAAACTGTCACAATTGATTGAACCTGTGACAAAGTTCTCATGCATGGAATGTGACAGAATGTCAAGTTTCTCATCTTGAATATTGGATATACTTACTCCACATTCATTGTCATCCCACTGACGGGAATTTGAACACTATGGTAACTTAGTCTCATCTATGAACCATGAATCAGTTGCTGGGAGGAATATAAAGAAATCATAACCTGACTAGAACTTGGTTCACGCATGTATACGTGGAGCCAGTCTGTGCTATGAAACATCACTGATCAGAAAAGATCTGGTTCATGAGCGAGAAACAAACTCCTTCATTACTTATGCCTTCTAACGAGTTGGGTTTGTTTGTTATAGCAGCACAACCTTACCCTAATTAATACAAAATTAATGTAAAGACACCCAAAGATTTGGCCTTTTTATCCATGCACATGATACCCCCCAAGTGGACTAGAATATCTTAAACAATATAATAAACTATGAACTGTCTTCAAACAAATTAACTGCCATGAATCCAGTCACAGGTATCTAGCATCACTTCTAGATCAAACTTCTCTCTGGGCTTTAGCTCATAAATAAGCAATAAGTAATAGTCATTTTATTGAAGAAACATTTTGTTCCAATACCTTTGCAACCATTCCCGTACAACCATAGTTTCATGCTACAAGATAGTTGAAATAATCTATACCAAATATAGATTGAGAAATACACCACTGAATTTTTCTTGAAATATTAGTTTAAACCTCAAATTGAACCTAATGTTTACTTAGATTGTAATATTATTCTGGAATAAACCCATGTTTGTCAACTAGTTTCTTTAAAGTCATCGTCATTGTGGTGGCTTGAATGTGAAATATGTTTCCCATATTTTATGATTAAGCTTCATACTTGATCACAAGCTGGTTGAGCTTTGAGGAGGTGGAGCCTTGCTGGAGGAGGTGTGTCACTGTGAGGCAGGACTTCACGTTGGTTAGTCTAGATCCACTGGGAAGTGTGCACTCTCGGGAACTACTTCCTTCCTGCTGATATGTGATGATGTGAGCCAGCTTCCTGCTTATACCATGCTGTCCCTGCTGTGATCTCTGATGAAAGTTACTGTAAGTAGAAATAAAGCCTTCTTCCACAAGTTGCTTCTGACCAGGTGTTGTGCGCCAGCAATGAGAAAGGTAACTGCAACAGTTATGAAAGGAATAAAATCACTTTATTCAAAAATATATGACGCTATATACGATCCTAAAATGCCAAGAAGTCAACATCAATTACATCTGGATCCATGTCTATCATAGGCCTCTCTTATTGCTTCTCTCTGTCTCTCTCTCAATTTTCCTTCATCTCCTTCAAGTTCTGTAGAGGGCTATAAACTTGTACCAAAGTTCCTCAAACACAAAGTTAAGGAAACAGTGAGCATTTAAAATGCATGGCTGCAAAGTGAACATCTGGAATGCATTCAAAAAAAGGGAAAAATTATGAAATGAGAACATTAATAAGAGCTAACATCTTGCAAGAAATGAATCAAGGGACAACCCATTTCCTAGCTTCCCCGCCCCCGAGGACAGCACTGCTATGGAAGGACACGTGACTTACAGCATCACCTTTGAGAGGTAAACTTGGCATGTGTTGAAAATGCCAGTAGTGTCTGCACACTCTTCGTGTCTTCTGCTTTATGTGTTGCTGAGGGAAGATCTTTGTAGTTAACAAGGAGGTTTTTTTTTTCCCTCTTTTCATCAGTGAAGTGGGATTTTCACACTTGTGCTTTGCAGTAGCGACTCTCAGCCCTGTGGTTTATTTTTGTAATAATTAATAAAATGTCACACTTTCTGGCTTCTTCGCTCTGCCCACAGTATGGCTTATTGCCACCTCTCTGGATGCTGTTGTAGGAAAGGAAACCATGTGACAGGAGGGTCCAGCTTCAGGAGAGATAGAACAAGGCTCTTATGTTCTAGGTGAGTGCTCCAGGGCCGCTTCATTGATGGTGACTTCATGGGCCTCCAATGTGTCGTGTTGTCAAACTGGGGACGGGTATTTATAGAGCTCGGGGCTGAAATGCTTAAACAAACTGTCTAGATAATTAAAAGGAAAACCATTCTCTGTTACTCTTAGGTGAAAAGAGAAGGAACTCGCTTACTTGCAAAGAATCTATTGACCTATTTCTAACTAAATAGCAGAAGCAAACCACTGAGTTTTGATGATTGTAGGGTTATATGTGCATTTAAGGAATATTTATTGAGTGTCGATGGGCACTATTTTTATTCCTGGTGATATGGCTGCGAACCTAACAGGTCCCCTCAATAAATGAAAGAAAGTTGAATGACATACTTTGGGGGAGAGATCTTTTATCTTAAACTTGAGTCCCCTTAAGAAGTCAGCCATGTTATTAACACCAAAGAAAATCTCACCATAGATTTCCAAGTTTTTCACAGCCCTCCTTGTAAGTGACCACACCTATTCCTGAGTGACTGTCCCTAAAATGTCACTCTCACCCCCAACATCACCACCACAGTAATATCCACAGAAGTGAAGTTTTCTCTTAAGCTCTCTCTCTCTCTCTCTCTCTCTCTCTCTCTCTCTCTGGTATGGTATGGTGTGTGTGGAGACTAGAGGAGGATGTTGGGTGTCCTCTTACCTCTCATCCACATAATTCTGTTCTTGAGCTGGGGCTTTTTCCTCAACTTGGTGCTGCTGTCTGTTAAGAACCTCCAGCCATTCCTCAGTCTCCACCCACCGTGAACGGGAGTTACGGACATTTAAGTCCATGTCTCTTTTTATGTGGCATCTGGGTAATCAAACTAGGCCATCTCAAGCCCAAGAGAACCTTATTCATACGCAGCAGGTGCTCTTAACCATGGAGCCATCTCTCCAGTTCTCAAAGTTTGTTGAATGTTTGCTATGTGGTAGACAAAGTTCCCACTGACTTACGTGTCTTAGTTCAGTTCTCTTTCCCACAACCCCGTGAGTTAGGTTGTATTATAATCCTTATATTACACATTGGGCAAAAGAGGCAGATATGCGCTATCTATTGGACTAGTGTCTCTGTCATTCAACCTTTGCAGGGCAACAGGCTGTCATAGAGCAGAGCTATTCTCAAGTTTCATATCCACCCTGATCTCTCGTCCAAGCCCTCCACTTTAGTTACTTTTGTACAACTGTGATCAAAATCCCCCAAAGAACAACTTAAAGGAGGAAGGATGTACCTCTCAAGGCTGCAGAGGGCTCACCCCATGGCTGCTTGGTCATGCACCGAGCACCTGGCACAACATAGAGGCAGTTTAAGAATATGGGAAGGAGTGTCTTCACCTCAGGATGTATAGGAACAGAGCGAGTCAGAGTAGGGTCCAGGACAAGATACAGTCCCCATGGGCTGCAGAGATTGCTCAGTGGTTAAGGTGCTTGCCTGCAACACCTGAGGACCCAAGTTTGATTCCCCCAAACCCATGTGGCATATGCATCTGGAGTCCTTTTGCAATGGCTGAAGGCCATGATGTCCCCATTCTCTCTGTCTGTCGCTCTTCTATCTCTCTCTCTGCTTACAAATAAATAAATAATTTTTTAAAATTCTTATATATAAAAAAGATACAGTCTCCAAAGTCCTGCCATACATGACCAACTTCTTTCAAATAGGTCCCATCTCCTAAAGTCTCCATACACTCTCAAAATAGTGTCACTAACTAGAAATCAAGAATTTAACACACGAACTTGTTAGGGGACCTTTCATATTGAAAACATAAAATCTTATCTTACTTAGCAGGATAGGAGAGAAAAATCTCCCACTAGAGGCAACATAAAACAATAAAATAAACACCCTACATCACCCAGGATTCACATGTAATTTTATGAGCTGTAAGAACATGAATTTCAGGAGTGTAGGTTTTCTCTAGAAGGTTATCTAAATGCACGACCAGAAGAGGAGTCTCAAGGTGTCAAAGAGACAGAAAGTATTGCTTCAAAATTGAAATGGGAGGGCTGGAGATGTGCTCAACAGTTAACATGCTTGCCTGCAAAGCTACTCAGATTCTATTCTCCAGTATCCAAGTAAAACCGATGCACAAAGTGGTATATGCCTCTGGATTTCCTTTGCAGCGTTAGAAGAACTGGTGCACCATATTTTCTCTCTTTCTCTCTCCCCCTTGCCAATAAATAAATACAATTTTAAAGAAAATTGAAATGGAGAAGATGACAGATGAAAGTAAAGAAACTTCTTGTTTGAGCTCATCATCATCATTCCATCAATCCATGCTGCCTGACAAGCTAAGACCTAGGGTAGCTTTTCAGGTAGCTTGTAGCTTCCAAGGTGGAAGGTATACACCTGTAAAAACAGCCCCCTCCCTGGCTGGAGAGATGGCTCAGCGGTTAAGGCATTTGCCTCCAGTGCCTAAAGCCCTGGGTTCAATTTCCCAGGACCCACATAAGCCAGACCCACAAGGTGGTGGCCCTGGTGTATTCTCTCTCTCTCTCTCTCTCTGCTTAAAAATGAATAAATAAAATAAAATAAAATAAACAGCCCCCCCGAGTTCATAATCCCTTTCTTGTGTTTCCTAAGCATTACTTTGTATAAAGTTCAAGCACTCTGGGACAAAGAAAACAGAACACCTTTTCTCACCGCTGGACACAAAGAAGGAATCCTTACAGACAAACTAGGATGCAGTGTCCTGACCCAACACACCTCCACAGTAAGGAAGTCACCTGAGACCAATGCATTCACCAGCCAAACATTAAGGGCACCTGCACTTTGACTTCAGGTCCAGTTGGAGCCAAGGATTCTCCAACGATTTCTCTCTACCATGTTCTGTGTCCCCTTACTGCTCACACACTAGAGCAAGTCCCAGCAGTCACTCTGAAGCAGGCCGCTGCCTTAAGACATTGCACAAGTTTTGGCAGCTAGACTTTTATCATTGGCTCGCATTAATGTACTTGGCAATCACACAGCAGGGCTTTTAAATCTAATGGCTCAGACAGTAACAGAGCAGATTCCATGAGCTTTTTAAAATGGGGCTGCGACCCTCTTAGGTATGCCCCGTGCCTCATCCCTGACACATGTCAGAGCCATGGTCATTGTACAGATGGCAAGTGTGTTTCTTTTGGTTAACTACAGAAGCGGAGTCCAGAAATGCCAAGTGCACACAATGGGAGGCTTGTCAAAAATGTAAATCTTAGCCTTCGTCTGTGTGTGTGTGTGTGTGTGTATGTGTGTATGTGTGTGTGCTTACATGTGTACACATCTGTATCCATGTGCTCTCACCAGTTCAAGTTCCTCAGGCCAAAATTGGGACCAGATCAGCCACCTGGGTACTCAACTTCTGTAGGCTGATCACTAGAGTCTGAGCGACTGTGGAGAGAGAGAAGGCTTTCAGGGGCTTTTCTTTGTGCTCTGTGATTTCCTTCAAGGTTGCAAAGCTTCTCCCAGTCTCCACTAGGAGCCAACACGAAGTCTCACCTGGACTGAAAACTGTGCTGCTTTGATATTATATAACGAAGTTTAGAAAGCAAATCAAGATAACTTCCATTTACTTCGAGTTTTAGAGTTAATTCTGAATAAATGTATTAAACATCTGTCATACAGAGAGTGACTGAAATCCACTCCGGGCTGTCCATATTTATTGAGGGATTTTTGCTCCTTCAATGACTTACACACTCCATTTCCAGGTGAAGCCATCGGTGGTCCTCTTATCAGTGTCAATAATTCCATTTGGCAGGCGGCAGCTAATTCTTTTCATGTGCTAATGATTCATCAGACAAGCCTATTTACTAATGTATCAGAATGCATTAGAAACATAAGGTAATGGCGGACAGAACATCAATTCAGATATAAATGAACTACATTTACATTGGATACCTATTGACTCATGTCACAGAATGAAGTAGAAAATGCAATTTACTTGTAAACCATTAAAATGAATGAAAATAGAATTTCAAACTCTATCCTCAAACATAACTTTATTGACTTGGCTGCGAGCCTTAAGGGAGGGTCTAACTGAGTTTAAAATATATAAATAACACACTAATTCATTTTGCCATAAAAGAGTGTCTCGGCAGCTAAATACAATGGAATTTACTGAAGTTGGAACTAGTGTGGAATTAAGAGGTCACAGAGTGTAATGTAAGGACATGCTAAAGAGCTCATGTTGGGCTTTCTGATTTTAGCTCTCCTCGATCCTATTTTGGTCTAAAATCTTGCGTCTGGGCATGTCCCAAGGGCACTGGACCATAGCTTACAAACCAAAAATATAAAATGAAACTCTTTAGTGAGAGAGAAGAGTGGAATGCTGGGAATTAGGGCAGATGAATTTATACTGGTAATCCTAATATAGACAAAAGACCTGGAAGCCAAGCCCCGAGGAGCAGTCCCTGAGATCCCGTTGGCTGGAAGGGAATATTGTTAGATACGTAGAGAAAGATTTCAAGCAGTGTAAGGAGCGTGAAGAAGTGGATGGGTCATAACCATTTGCATCACTAGGTATAGGAAACATCTGTGCTGCTGTTCAGTTGTGTAGGAAACAGGCAAGACACCTCGGATTTTCTCAAGTATGTAAGAACAGACCAAATTTGAGGAACCTGAAGTTGTCCAAAGAAACAGTTTTTGCAGGCCAGAGACATTGCTCAGTGGTTAAAGACACTTGCTTATAAAGCCTGATGCCACAGGTTCAATTCCCCAGTACCCATGTAAAGCCAGATGAACAAAGTGGCACATGCATTTGAGTTCCTTTGCAGTGGCAGGAGGCCCTGGCATGCCCAATCTAACTCTCTCTGTCTGTCTGTCTCTCTGTGTTTCTCTCTCAAATAAATGAAAAAAAATTTAAAGAAATAGTTTTTCCTCAAGTCCATGAACTCAGGTTTAACCAAGCATGGATTAAAAATATTTAGAAAAAAAAAGTGCATTTGTACTGAGTATGTATAGCAAATTAATGTCATTATTGTCCAAGCAAAACTCTTAAGCAATTGTGTGTGTAGTCTTTCATTGCATTAGGTATCACAAGTTGCCTAGAGATGAGTTAAAGCTTAAGGTAAGATGAACTTGGGTTCCATGCAAATAATACATCATGAAGGTTTGGGTACCTGTGGGAGTCCTGGAACCAGATCCCACAGACACAGAGGAGCACCTGCCTACCAAAGTCCAGAGCTCATGTTTGTATCTAGGACAGCTCAGACCCAGCCAGATGACCATTGGCTTCTGAAGTGAGCCAACGAGACTTAGGGAATTGTCTAGATCTTTAAAATCCACTCTTTGGGTGAGCTTGGGGGAAGTGTGGGAGAGTATTTTAAGGGAAACTCAAACCTACATGACTTCTTTTCCTTAAGCTCTCTCCTTCCTAGACTGAACTGCAGGGTACTGGAATAATGAAATGTGCATTTTTAAAGTTATTCTTCAAAAATTTATTAAGGGAGTTATGTTGATAAGCATCTCAGGGTTGAATGTGTTCAGGAAACCCACCATTAGCTTCTTTGCTAACCCATTATAAATGCACATGTAATGGTTTGAATGAAACGTTCCAGAGAGCCTCAAGTGTTTTCACAATTTGGTCTCCAGCTGATGGCAATTTGGGAAAGTTGTGTGGCATTTGCGAAGCAGAGCCTTGCTGGAGGAGGAGCTGTGTCACTGTGGATGGACCCGCTTTGGGGTTTTCTAGTCCAGCCACCTCCCTGCCAATGCTATGTGAAGATGTGAGCTAGCTTTCTGCTCATTCCATGACTTCCCTGTCATGATGAAACAGCCCCTCTAAACTGTAAGCCAGAATTAAACCTTTCTCTTCCAGAGGTTGCTAATCATCAGATGTCTTGTCCTAGCAACAAGCAGGTAACTGCTTCACCATCTACCAAAGGTTCTGGTGCTGGGAAGTGGGGATTAAGTGGAGAGATGGCTCAATAGGTTAAAAGCACTTTCCCCACAAGCATGAGGGCCTGGGAAGCCTATCCCAAGAGAGTTCTATCCCAAGCACCTATATAAAAAGCTGGGCATGGCCATACATACCTGTAACAGTTGTCCTGCAGGGAGAGATAAGTCAATCATTAGAGCTCCCTGATCATAGAGCTTGACCAAGAATGGCAGCTCCAGGTTCAGTGAGATACTGAATAAGAAACACAGGAGAAGAAGAATGGAAGAGGATGACCTATGGTCTCCTCTGGGCCTATGTATGTGCACAAGGGCCTGTGCATCTGCACACACCTGTACATCCACCACCCACACACCACACCACACCACACACACACACACACACACACACACACACACACACACACAAATACACACACATGCACACACCAAAAACGGCCCTGAAATTTCTGCAAGAAGAAAGCCTTAAAAAGGTTTTTCATTGGCACATCTCACAATTAATTATCTATATGATTTTTTTCCTATACACAAGAGATCTAGCATTCCATGAAAGATCACATGAAAATATTAACCGTGATTAACATGCAGCAAAAAAAAAAGACAATAAGACATGTGCAATGGGACAGATCTACTTTATATCCTAAAGAATCAGAGACGATCTCTCAGTGTTACAAAGCTTTAAGGAAAGGGGGTTGTGATCCAGAATGTGACTTGAAGAAACGTGTGTCTGTCTGTGAGGACAGATGTCTGCAGCTCTTGCTCTTGGACTTGTTGAGACTACAACTATCTATCTGACTGTTGCTTCTTCAAAACCGGAATCACCCCCACCCCAAAGTACACTTGTTATTCTGAATCAGATGCTACCTTTACTGGTGCTTACATTCTGTTAGATTCTGTTTTCTAATAAATACCCAATACCCGTTGTCCTGAGGGGCAAGTGCCAGCATGGACACAGGTATAGAGGTGCCCCCCAAAACAGCAATCTTGAGCAGTAATGAAGCGATTTGGAAGGATGCTGTTCAGGTATTATGAGGGAAGAGTCAGCCCAGAGAAGAGCAGAAAAGCCCAGCCAATTTATTCCCAGCATATTGAGTCTATCAGGAAAATTATCTGAATGATAAATTAGGTCTAAACTGACTTTGGCTACTAATGTAGCAATTCTGAAAGGAAAGCTTTAATCAAGGGGAAAATTTTTTTCCAGAATTTGACAACCTTTTCCATTCCCTGTGATATAGACTCCATTTTTTTGAAGCCGTCTAATGCTGTCTTAGGTGGTGTTCGATACAAAACAGTCTATAATGCAATGCCCTCTCTTTATGTGATGTTTAGATATGAGATTGATCTCCTTGGACACCCTGGAGTTCTGAAAGTAGGGTTATTGGATTTTGTGGCTTTCTCAGATGTCGAAGATCTTTAAACAGTGTCTTGCAAAGTTGCTACATCTCGCCTGTCGGTGAAACACTTATGAACTCATCAAAGAAGGTAGTCTCCATGTTAATTATCGGGGTGGGCCAAGGGGGAGGATGGAAGCCCACTTCCTCCACTCTTGAGCTAAGTGCCAGGACGAAGACCACTTTCATGCCTTGCAAAGAAAACTGAGCTCGTCCACCTGCAGATCAATAGGGTCTTAACAGGAAGATTGCTGACACAGGATGGGACTCGGAATTCAGAACGGCAACAGGACAAAAGACAATCGCCACAGCTGAAGTTGGCAAGTCACATCATTAAATTTTTCTTCAAGAAGCCAGCGGCCAGAACCAGCCCACATGTCAGATCCTTGCTCCCACGGGAGCATATCATTGCTCTTATAGATCCTGACTCGTTTTTAAGAAAAGCAGAGATGTGGTAGATCTCCTCTGACTTTAAAGGTGCTATTGTGGAAGGACCCTTGTACCACTCACTTCATTCCCAATGCTTTGTCACCACTGAGAATGGCAGGCTGACAAGCGAACTGGATATGGCTCTGAGAGACAAGAGCAGGGATTCTATGTGGGAAGATTCCACCAGCCAGGCCACTGTCTTGTCACTGCAATTAAATAGATTGATTCATCACTAGTGTCCAAGGCATCAGTTAGCCATAGCGTATACAGAATGAGAATCTAAGGTTTCTCATCTCGAGGTTATATCTCATGATGTAATGCTTGTGTTCCCATATTTTTTTAAATATATATTTATTGTCCATAATGAGTTACATTATTTAGTGGGCAAACCATGCGTTGTTATCCCAAATTCCCCAATTCCCCCCCTCCCCATCCCTGATCAGTTGTATATCCTCCTCCGTGGGCTCTCTGTATTAGTCCTTGTGGCAAGGGATCCTGTATATCCTAGTACTCAGCCCGGTCCTCCTGGCCCAAGTGTGTTGTTACTGATGGGTGCCATGCCTCTGGATAGTCTCCCCCACCACGGCTCTCACAATCTTTCCGCCCCTTCTTCCACTCAGTTCCCTGAGTCGTGGTGGGTGAGTAATAAGGCTGCTTTAATGTTGCGAGCTTAGGGGTCCTTGTGTCGAAGTGTTCCCATATTTTAATGCAAATAGGGTATACATTATATCTGAATTGGCACAGCACTGCATGGCCTTATTTCTCATCTGTGAACACATAGCACAGGTTTTCTGACCATTGTGTTTTCTTGGAGGAAGAGCTCTGAGATGTCTCTATGGGCCATGCTCATTACACAGGCTAGAGCTTTCTTTAAAGCAACCTCTGGTGCCCCAGGTTGGTGCCTTCTGCCTCCAGTCTGTCCTGGTGGTCCATGGTGCTGAAATGGCCCTTAGTCACATAGCACGGGCTAGATGAGGGCTGGGCTTTGCCCTGGGTCACAGATAGATATGGCTGTCCCTACCCAGTCAGCAGGCATCCTACTGGCCATGCCTGAATGGCTCATCCAGTGAGAGGCGATGTCATGGGTCCCCAGGGAACAGACTTTTAGATCTACTTTGTGGCCTTGAGGAAGCACTCTCTTATTTATGAACCTCAGTTTCTCCATCTACTCAATGGAGACAATAATCTCCTTCCCACTATTCTCACAGAACTGAGAATTTCACATGAGCTCATGAGAAGATACATATCTAAGAAACTACAACATACTATCCATTCACACAGTTCTCAGTTGAGAGGAACTATTGAAAAAGTTGCCAAATGCAGACAAAAAGAGAGCGGGGAGGAAGGAGCAAGTCCATGTGGTCACAGAGAGGAGCCATCATAGCCCATCTCTCCATTCAGCCTCCAGATGGGGCCTGGTCTCCTCAACCCTTCAACAATGTAGTTCTGAGGCAGGGGAGTCAGGAAAGGACCAGGTCCTCCACATGGCCTACTCAAGTCCACGTCCTCAAAGGACATACAAAACTTCCTTTTAATCTGCCACCTACAAGTATTTTGAAATGGGTCTGTTCTTAGCCAGGGGCAGAATTTAAGCCACTGGGTCCTGGGTTTTCAGTGCATGCATCAGTTTCTTTGTGCGGGTGGCATGCTCTGGAAGAAGCATCAGAGACACTGGTAAGGAGACGTCCTCAGCTCCATCTCTGAATAAGCAATCGAACTATGTATCTGCAACCCAGAAATCAGCACCCTGATGCCACCGTGATAGTTATTGTAAATCTGAGGCTAGGGATAATGGTAATTGGATATCTTCAAATGCATTAAACTTCTCTTTCAATGTAGGACAGTATCCTCAGGGCCTGCTGTGCATTTGTGTGTTATTGTTATACAAGTAGATATTGTCATCATCTCTAATTGACAACAGAAAAATGGAGCTCACAAGAGCAAGTGGCTCCCAAGGGTTACTCAGAGTGTCAGCACCAAAGCTTGTACTCAAACCCTGGGCATACCTAGTCTGACATACCTAGTCATACCTCCAGACACCGAAAAGCAGGAATTACAAGAATATGTGGTGTCCCTGCTCTGGGGTGGACATGTCCCTTGGTTGTGTTGGGGTGAGCCCTGCAGCTTTGAGTGAAGCTTGCTGTGTGTGGTGCTTGTTCTCTGGATGGAGGCAACCCTTCTCTTCCTTTTATTCCATTATGTTTTGCTGCTTGAGATGCATTTGGGGATGTTTAATTTATACCCCCCTGATCATAAAGTGATTGCATCACTAAAAAGGCTGTGATGTTGATTTATAAGATAGTTGTCTGTGTCTGTTAATTAGAGAAATATCATTTGGCTTCCCACAGAAGAAAAATAATAAATTATAGAAGAGGAGGGAGGGACAATCATCTCCAAACTGATGCTAGTTACTTGTCTAGAATCTTATTTATGAGCCTGACTGATTTTATTTCATTTATACCAAAAACCGCTTTGGGGGGGGGTGTAACTAAGGCTGAAGAGGAAGAAAAAACAGAAAAAAGAAAGTCAGAAAATAAATGTAGAAATCATCTCCAGAGATGTAGTGATGCAGAAAACACTCTCATGCAAAGCTGGGACAAAGAGGAAAAAGGTCAGCTCACTCAGGTTCGATCCCTGGCATGCTCAGCCTGGATCCAGGGTAGGATGCTCCAAAGAAACCAGCAAACATGCACCAGGGAAGCAGGAGGGATCACCTCTCAGGAACAGTGACCACTTATGCTTGGTGTACCTAGACAGGGGCTGCTTTCACTCAATAGCCACACATGGAGAAAGCTGGGCACACGGTGGCCAGCACAAATGGTCACGACCCCACACTTCCTGGAGTTTATCCAATGGGAGAAATATGGCAAGAATCAGGAATCAAAGAGACTGGTATAAAACCACAAGTATCTATCTATCTATCATCTATCTATCTATCTATCTATCTATCTATCTATCTATCTATCTATCTATATCACAAAGGATTTTGAGAAGCTTCAGGAAAGACAGACTTTTGGAATTCAACTTTCAAGCTGAGAAAGCTTGGTTAAGACACAGGGAAAAGCATTCCAGAAAGAAAAGCAGTGCAAAAGATGACAAAAAGAAGGAGCAGGGTGAATTTAAAGAGAAAAAGCTCAAATGTTTTTCATGCACAGCATAGGGGGAGAGAGAAGCTAGAGCCACCACATTCCAGCCACTGTACACAAAAGGCTTTTATACCCATAACAGAGAGAAATCACTGAAAGGTTTCAGGCTCATGCAGAGGATGCAATCATCAAATTTTCATTCTGAAAAGATCACTGTTTTGTATCCATGGTAAAAAGTATTCTAGAATCAGGCCAGGTTTAGTGGCTCACACCTATAATCCCAGCACTCTGGAGGCTGAGGCAGAACGGTCTTGCATTTGAGGTTCAGATGGATGACATTATGAGACATTGTCTCAAAGAGCAAGTGAGCGAAGCAAGTGAAAGAAGGGGAGGTATAGGAACACACTAAATGTGTGCTAAGAGATAAGTATGGAGCAGGGAAATGGGGGGGAGGGAGCCTTTTAGACTAGAGTGGTCAGGGAGCCCCTTTCTGGTAGCTTTTCAGAGGAGACACCTAGAGGAAGCTAAGAATGAGACACAAAGCGAGGGGGAAGTACCCAGTCAGGGACAAGAGAAACACGGAAACAACCTCCATTTGTGAGAATGCATGGATGAGTCCCAGTAGACTACCACGTCCCCACATTCCCTATGTGAGCTTTGGAAGGATGGTCACTCACTGGGTGATAACTGGCTATCTGTCACACACATGATGGAACCTTCCTGGGTGCTATCAGCAACAGCCACCAAAGGACATCTTCAAAGAGCCGTTGGGATAAAATTTCTGAAAGAGGGCCCAGAGACCATAAAGGGAAATGAAAATGGCAAATGTGGACAGGACTGTCACTATAAAGCTGGGTGGTCTGTGGACTCTCCCTCCTGGCACCTTGGAGGGGAGGAATCAGAGAACAGGGAGGAGAAGGGGAGCCAGATGGGACAGAAGGACAAAGTCCTCCAGAAATGACCTGCTAGGAAGTTTTGTTATCATGGGCATGGTGATACTTAGGTTGTTTCTTCCTACAAAGGAGTAAATGTGTGTCTTCTGATGGCTTCTGAGATGTGAAAAGGTATCATTTCCTCAGCCCAAATCTTTCTTGAAAGTTCCCACTGGGTGCTGGGCATGACAAGCAACTCAGAGAATGAGACCACCTCAGTCCACTTTGACAGCCGGATGGGTGGAAACAGGAGATTCCACTCTTCCTTGGCCTCATGTGACACCCCTAAAGATTCCAAACCTCAGGAGAAGGTACCATCCTCATGGTGGGACCAGAGTGCTCAGCTTTGCAGCCTCGTGTCAGATGAAGCTGCTTTCCAGGAACCCTCATCACTAGCTTCCCTCAGGTCTTTATGCAAACGCTCTGACCAGTGGACAGGGTGGCCCTGCAAGAACCCTGAGAAAGCAGAGTGCATAGAGACAACACCTGAGGATACCTACAATTCAGTTTTCTGTGAATTTCATGACTATGCCAAATTCACCAAAGAGAATGAATGATCCTCACCAGACAGAGGTGACCTCAGGGAGCAAGACACTAGCAGGCATCAGAGGCATTTTGTTTATTTCTACTTTTCAAACAAATTTGGATGGTTCTCCACAGTAAAATCATCTTATTGGAGAGGGCCCATCTCCTATGCTATATCCCGTGAGATGAGTTGTGTTTCCCGACAGCTCACGTGTTGAAATGCTTGCTAAATTTCACTGCCTCAGACTGTGACTGTATTTAAAATTGTTTTTGAAGAGAATTCAATTGAAATGAGGCCCATAGTGTGGTTCTATTCCCATGTGGATGGTGTCCTGATGAGCTAAGTTCTCATGAAACCTAGGTTGACGGGAGCCACCTACAAGCTGCAGAGCTAAGCCTTGACAGCAACCAAGCCTTGTGCCTCTGGGACCTCAAATTTCCGGTCACCAGAAATGTGACAAAATGAATTTCTGCTGTCCAAGCTGCTACCCAGTGTTCAGAAGCTTTGAAATACTGAAGCTCTAGAAAACCTTTTCTTCTGTCCCCTCATACGAATGAGAACAAGGTGATCTCCATTTTGTCTGCTAGTTTTCTGTTTTTAAATGAGTGTGTGTGTGTGTGTGTGTGTGTGTGTGTGTGTGTGTGTGTGTGCATACATGCCATGGTGGTGCATGTGTGGAGGCCCGTGAACCATTTTCTGGCCATTCCTCATTTTTCCACCTCCTATAAGGCAGGGTTTCTTCTTAGGATTCTCACTCTGCTACTCTTTGCCACACTGGTCAAGAGGATTCTGGGAAATCTTGCTGTGCTTGCCTCTCATCTTGCTGCTAACCTCAGCCTGCTGGGATTAATGACCCAGCCTGCCACAGCCTTCAGATAGTTATGTTGGGTTTGGAGATTGGCTCAGGTACTCTGGCTGAAGGGTTGACCACTTTATCCACTGAGCCTTCTCCTCAGCCCCCTTGTATGCTAGTTTAAATACTTCCAATGTAGTGTTTTCAAACACTTGTCAAGAATGTATCCCTCCCTGGACTTCTAACAACCCTATCTTCCAGAAAGACATTCACTCTGCTTTCTTCAATCTTGTTGGAACAAGACACACAAGCATAATTACCTCAGCAAGTGATACTCACCCAACTTTCCTTTGTTTAACCTCAGAGCTCCTGACCTGGAGACAGATACTCCCAAAGAAGCATAAGCCTGGAGAGACCATGGGTGAGCAAGTAGCTCAGGTTGACCCAACTAGGTCTGAGCACAGCACAGACTTACACTGTTCCCTCTTCCATTCAAAAAAAAATCATTGATCCACACGGGAGCTCTTTATTCTGCATCAGTGCCTAGTGTGTGGTGCTTTACATACGATAGGTGCTTGATATGAGATGTAGAATCACCACAGAAACAGAAAAGATTGAGTCTTTTATGCCCTAAAGCTGGAGGGTTGCCTCTGACTTTTTAAAGATCTTTTTATATCATGTCATTTTATAAAATTGCATTATGTCATTTCTTAAATTGAGCAGAAAGGAAAAGGAGTTATGGTAGATTGTCACAAGGGCTCCCAGTGGGGTCCACCTCTTGGTACACCTACTTAGGGGCTACTTCACAGGGTGACTCCCTCCTGGTTGCTCTTGAAATCATCTTGGGTTAGTAGGATGATAATAAATGTGAGGCAGGCAGAGGCCTGGTGAGCACAGCAAGAGATCATGTGAGCCACAGATATAATTTTGAGTATTCTGGTAGTCACATTTCTAAAATAAGCACGTGAGGTTCATAGCTATAGTGTGTAGTATTTGACTACACTATTTCAAAGTCGAATCGATAGTTGCAAATTCACTAGCATCCTTTTACCTTTTAATTTTCAGGTTGTGTTTTCAAAACCAGATACATATGTTGTACTTAAAATATATTTCAATTCAAACTTAACACATTTCAACTGCTCTAAAACCACATATAGCTGGCAGGGACTATATTGCAGTGTAGGCCCTGACCATGGGGACTTTCTCTGAGGATGCTGTGAGAGGCCCAACCCTTCCCCATGGGGAGACTTCCCTGAGGAAGAGCTGAGCTCTGAGCACAGCCTCCTGACATGCATATGATTACGTCATTGTGGAAGCGGATCATCTGGTCCCTCTGGAGCCATGTTGGCTGAGAAGAGATGTCTGCACGCTTTCTCATTGCCTAAGCCTCATAATGCTGATACTGCTTTCAGCCATCATGATACCTGCCTGCTTGTTAAGTGGTGATATGTCACCAAACAAGAGTTCTCAGGGACACCTGCTGATGGAGCGTCCAAGCCTTCATTCATTGTCCCCGCCTTCTGCTCAGTTGTAGTAGAAAGTGCAGAAAAGCAAAGGTCTTGGCTTGTAACTGCAGAGACTTTGTAACTCACCAAGAAGACCATATTCTAGCTTCACTCGGGACCACATGGAGGCTGGGGGTCCAATCCTGGCTTTGCCCCCATTTATCCTGCTCTGCAGTGTGATCTTAGACAACTTGGGTTGTCTCACAGCAATTTGTTTAATACTACAGCCTTTCTCATAAGTAAGATAGGAGGGCTTAAGGAGACTATTGATGAGAAAAACGTGAAAAATATAATCAAATAATAGAGAATATACTGGCCTTTTTTTGTCATTTTGACAAAATGTTCTGAGATTTAATAAATTATGGCCAACAAACAAATGAGTGAATAAAAGTAAATAAAGCATGTGAATAGTCAGAGATTATTAGCACATGAAATTCTTTTAAAAGGAAATTTGGGGCAGGCCTGAGAATTCCTTGCTGAGTGATGATGGAATCCCCAAGAGCAGTGATAAGGTGGTAGAGGACGGAAATAAAGAATGTTCTGTAAGGAGTGCTAGGTTGCAAGGAACTTCTACCCGAAGGATGACCAAGACAGCCGACCTTCCAAGGAGGTGCATTTAGCTTAGGGCTCTCGATGGAGGGGTTGAAAGCCAAGTCAATCTGAAGTGAATTAAGCAGGAGATACCTTGAAGAAGAGGCCACCTTGAAGCAAACTCAATTTGGATTGAAGAAAACCAAAGGTGGGTTCATGGGAAAATGAAGGCAGGAGGCATGGGAAGAGGTTTGCATAATGTCTTGAGGGAAAGGTAGGAAGAAGGGGAAAGGGAAGTGTCACAGAAAAGGGAAAAAGAAACAAAGAGAAATCCACTTCAAGGATATATGTCCTTTCATGTGTCCAAGGCCCCAAGCTTAGAAGGTCCCTGGGCTCAGTGCTTACCTTAATGTTCTGCTGTTCCCCATCTTGAAAATCCTAAATTTTGATTAAGGAGCCCCATGTCTTTGCAGTTTGCACTCTACTCCACAGTTCTGATTGCTGGTCCTAATACCATGGCTCCGAGCTCCTGAGCACTGGGCTCTGTTATGAACCACGAGTGCCAGGAGCAGGCAAGAAAGACCAAAGCCACAGTGGATGGTGGTGAGCAGTCCTCAGGCACTGCTAGGCTGGAGACAAAGAAGGAACACAAGCACCTTCTGTGAGCACAGCCCCCTGGGGTGCCTCTCCCCTCCAGGGAGCTGCTCACCTGAAGGCTTCTTGCCCATAGTGGCCAGAGGAGAGGAGACTTCCTTAGCAACCAAGCTGGAGTCCAAGGGCCATTATCACAGGCTGACCTGCCTTACTAATTGTGTTAACACACTCACATAATCCTTAAGGCAGTCACTCGCTCATTCATTCATTCATTCAGTCAGTCAGCATTTTATGAATGCCCAGAAAGTGTCAAGCACCACAATGGTCTTAAGGATGCAAGGAATTTAAACAAGTTCATGCATCTTTCCTAGCTAGTGGGCCTCCCTTTTGTTTCGCTCTCATTCTTCACAGGTCCTGATCTCCTCAGCTAAGCAGACACATACCTTACAGAAGCTCCTTGGTTGAGATGTGAGGAGAAAACATGGTGTGAAAAAAAAAAAGTAAAAATTCTGTCATGACTTGAAGGATTCTCATCCAACAAAACCCAAATGGAACAGAATCAAGATGGTGGCTCTGCCTTGGCCACTCTAGAACCAATGTGACCAGGGACAGGTTCAGTCCTGGGCTGAAAAGGGGGTGGGGGAAGGGAATCAAAACAAAGCAAACTAGAACATTCCTTCCTCCAAACAGCATTCCTAGAAGTTGTGGTAAGAGACTTCAGGAAAGGGTCAGCCACTGTGTTCTGACTCCCCACTCCCTAAACTTTCATAAACACTTAGCATTTCATAAAAGTTACAGTTTTACACATGATTCCTAAGCTGCCAAAAATGTACAGTGTGGGCACAGCCCCTCCTGTTCCAGCATGTTTTATAAACATAACAAGCTGTAACAGTCACCCCAGATGTTTTCACAACTTATTTTTTTTTTCATAATTTAAAATCTGTTCGACCTGATGGGTTTTTTTTTTTTTTGCTTCATGTGCATTTCAACTGTAAAAAAAGGAAACTGAAATATTATTCATGTGGTGCTATGCTGTTACACCTAATTTCTTCTCAAGTTCACACTAAACTGAAATGTCTCTAGGAACCTTAAAAAAGGCAACAGCCGAGAAAGTGAGGAAATATGTCAAGGACTTGTAAATAAACAGCTGGTTCCCAACATATGGATTTTCTTCTATATTTTTCAGGTGCCACAAGCTCCCATCCGTATCTGCCAGCCCTGCAGCATGCGGCATAATTCAACTGTAATTGATAATGTAAGGGGCAGATGGAGGGGACTGTCAGCTCCTCCCTGGAGTCTCTGGGGACGCTGCAGAAATCAAAGCAGATGGCCCAATTGCATCTTCTTTATGTGTTTCTGCAAGCCGCTCTGTCTACAGGATAATGGATCATTACGGCCTGCTGTGTACAAACACCAATATGCTTTTAAATCTGCTTCTCAGCCTTATGAAAAAGCACTATATTTCATATTAATTTGTGAAGCTGCACTTAACAAGGTCCACTGTTGTTAATTTACGATTTGGAAGGCTGGGAGGGAGAAGTTCCCTGTGAAGCTCTCTCTGCCCTCCCGCCTCTCCTTCCCACCAGCCTGGCTTTCTGGAACCTTCCTCCAACCCTGCCTTCTATCCAGCAAGCAGTGGTCAGCTGCATGGTCACAATACCCCAATCAACTGCTCTGATACTTGATTGATGGATTAGATTCCAGCAGCCATGTTTGCTGAGCAGACGACATTGTGGAGAAGGTTAACTTGATTGCTGTCACTGGCGTGGATAATGTGAAGGAGAGAAGTCTCGGGGCCATTCTTTCCAAAGTCTCCCTCGCCTGCATCCTCCTCATCTCCCAGGAGAAAGAAGAAGGAAGCTAGGGGTCCAGTCGTTTCCATCAAAGAAGGGAAGAGGCTTATGGGTAATGGCACAATCAGACTGGTTTTCAATGGTACACTCTCTCTCTCTCTCTCTCTCTCTCTCTCTCTCTCTCTCTCTCTCTCTCTCACACACACACACACACACACACACATCTGTTAGAGGGGCCGTCTTGCTTTATATTATTAAATAGTTCAGAGTTCACACCATGGTCAAGAAGTACATTCTAGGTACAAAGGAGCCAAGGGGATACAAAGAAGTGACCCCACTTCCCAGCAGCTCATGGCTGCAGATATTCCAATGGAAAGTTCATGAAGACTGTGGTTAAGCTTCTCCAAGATAGCCATGGAAACACAGAAGCAGAATAAATAGATCCTGCCCAGGGATCTAGAAGTTATGACCTAAGGGATAAGGGGGACTTGGCCAGGTGACAACGTATGCAGGAAATGTTGGGGCCCTGAAGAGTTTTGTATCATGGGATGGAGACCCTGAAGGAAACTCGAACTGAACAGTAAAAACATTCAGTGCCTCCATTCTTGGCTGGGGGCCACCTGCTCTCCTTCTCCCCATTCCAAAGGGGGCTTCAAGCCAGCTGCACAGGCATTCCTTCTCCTGAGATGCTAGTAACCAATGAGTCAAGGAGGGGATGCCATGCAAACAGGTAACAGAGAAGTAGCCAGCTGGCTGGCTTCATAATAAAAGGGATATGTGGGGAGGTCATGGGTTTGTAGCTTTTGCCTTTGGCTATTAAAACTAGTGACTTCATAAATCATTTCATTTTCCCCCTCATGTAGACCTCTATAATTCCCAAGAACACAAAATAATGTATTTCTAGAGTAGAGCTACAGTATTGGCTTACCTGGCTCCCTATAGATCTGCTTCAGAATGTTCTAGAAACTTGGTCTGCTTTCATGTTTTGAGGCCATAGTGCAGGTGATGAAATGTAAAAATTAAAAAAAAATGTAGGCTAGGGATTGTGATGGTTTATATTGATAGGCAACTTGCCAGGACCTAGAACACCCAGAAGGAATGATTTAGATTAGGTTAGCTTCTGGGCATGCCTGTGAGGGAGTCTCTTGACTAGGTTAGCTGAGGTAAGAAAAGCCATCTTAACCATGGATGGCACCATCCATAGGCCAGAGTTCTGGATGTATCAGTGGAAAGCTAGCTGAACAGAAGCACTCCTTGCCCTCTGCTTCCTCGCCTAGGGCTGAATGTGACCAGCTGCCTCAAGCTCCCGCATCTAGGTTTTCCCACCATGATGAGCAGTAGCCTGGAACTGTAAACTGAAATAAACCTTTTCCTCTTTTAAACTGATTTTTTATCAGATATTTTGTCCCCACGATGAGAAGGTAACCTATACAGGGACGTTACTAGGGTTACTATCTGTGCTTAGTACACACAAAAGCCCTAGATTCTCTCTTCAACCATAAAAATAAAGGAAAATGGGAAAAGCTGTTTAGAGCCAGATTTCAAGTATCTCCTGAAACCTCAGAAGATCTGACAATCCAGAGACCCATCATCACATGGCAGCTATGACCAGGAGCTGAGGACACCAGGGGTCATCCTTCACTCTGGATCCTGTCTAGGTAGATGTCATCGGACAGTTCTCACTCTCACCTTGCTCTGGGAACAATCTAAACAATCTGGTTGCTTCAATGTCACCTAACAAAAAGGTAATTAGTTGGCCTTCAGATATTAAATAATAAAATAGCATTCTCCTCATAGATATATCAAAATTTTAAAAATCCCACATGATAGCCCCTGTAGTTTTAGTCTCACTAACATGAACTAATTGCATATTAGTTTATCAATGAGTCACAGAGCTCATGCCCATTGCCTTATGGATTAAGTTTCTTTGTTGTTCTAGAGAAAGCGTAATATCATTCATGGTTCATCACTAAGCAAATTGGAGCCATCATTGCACTCAACTGTCCAGGACCAGGGCTGTGTGCGAGCTCCCAGAATGACAGCCCTAGAAAAGGAATAGAAGTGAGCGATGTCCAGAGATGCATCAACAGGAACAATCATGTTCAACATTGAATATTTCCAGGCCTTTCTTCCTAACTGCCTTTCTTAAGTTTTCCTGTCCCTTTTTCTTCTAAAGTAGACCTGTAAAAATAAGCAAAAGTTGGCCACCACACATGCATATTGGTATCAAGCTACTCCGGGGATGACACTGACAAGGATTAATGTCTTCACTTTGCTTTCTCCACATGCAGAGCGTGATAGCCCGAGACAACTCAACATACACAAGGCATACATACCATTCACCTATTTGAGTCTTAGATTTCATTCATTCACTGGCCCTGTAGTTCACTTGCCTTGCATGTATGGAATGCCCACGATGAGCTAGGGCAACTCAATTTTTTAAATGATGACTTGACGGTATGTGACTTCAGTCCATGTTTACTGATGCACAGAAATTTTATTCACTCCCTCCTTGCTTTGCCCTATTCTAGCTTTTGAAAGCAAGAAATAGTACATATGTCCATGTCAAGCAAGGGGGCTGGGGCTAAGCAGGACCCCTGGAAGCATACTCTAAATCAGTGGCATCTTCTCACAGAATTTTGAGGACAAAAATCAATTGGTAATCTTGCTCCCTCTTTGCAAGGATTGGGTTGCACGCAGGTCTTCCAAGCTGTAGGCACTTTAAAACTCATGCAACAACATGTAGTAAGTATGGCTTTTAGGGCCAGATAGATGTGAGTTCACAGCTCAGAGGTGTATTTAATCTGCCCTGTGTTCTTGGGTTGCTTCCTCAATCTGTCTGGATCTCTAGTCATTTCTTGGATAAAATCAAAGAAACAATCACCACATATAGTTATTTATGAAAACACAAAGTAAGGCGGCAAATAGGTACATAATACTAGACGCAGTATATGTTATTTATAATCATTCCCAGATCTCCAAAGACAAAGTCTCATTTCCCCAATGTGGATAGCACTTAGAGAAGGTGTTTGAAACTGAAAGGGTTCTCCCTGCCTGGTCCACCCTTTGAGCTGCAATTCCCAATGTGCCTTAAATCCTCCTCAAACAGAGCCCTCCTCTTCAAACCAGAAAAGCCAAACAAAAAGCCTGAGAGAACTTGGCCTTGTGGTTCAGGGCCCAGCTTGCAATTTGGAGGTATCATTTCTCCAGGGAGAAAGACAGACCTTAAATTCCAACATCATTCAGCAAAGTGGAGAGATTCCTAGTCACCTGAGTCGAGGATTTTCCAGGGCTGTGGCTAAAGCACTGAGCAGGTCACTGTGTCCTCACATGGCCTCCCTCGAAGCTACAGAGGAAGCTGGAAGCCCTGTACTGTTGCTCTGTGAAGGACTGTGACATTCGCTATGAACTTGAAGGAGCTCAGTTTCCCAAAGCATCCTGCCAGGGAGAATATGGATGTGGTGAAGGAGGAGCACCTCACACATGGTGACATTTCCTCTACCTACATTATCCCAATGTGTTAGGAATATTCTGAAGTTAAATTGGAACCCAGAAATGAGAAAAATAATCTAAAATATCCATGTGATATATCTAGTATTCTTGATGAAGAAATAAGACAGTGTGTTAAAGCACATAGGGGTTCTCAGGTAGGATAAAATTAGATTTGAAGTCACTTGCTTGTGGGATTGAGGTTTTTATCTGAAAGTGCAGGTAACAACTGATTTATGGGGAGATACTGGCAATGCAGCTCTCAGCATCATGCTTGGGAAATACTACAAATATGTTGATTAATAAGACTAGTAAGAGGATAGTGATGGAGTGAACATACTTGACCATGCATACTTTTACATGCATCAAAGACTTTGTATGCTTTATCTCATTTATTCTCCGTTATAATCCCAACTCTGGCTGTATTAGTTTTTAAAATAGTTTTATTTATTTATTTGAGAGACAGAAAGTGTAAGGGTGCTCCAGGGCTTCTTGCCACTGCAAATAAACTCCAGGCAGATGTGCCACTTTGTGCATCTGGCTTTATGTGGGTACTATGGAATTAAACCCCTGGTCCAGCAGGCTTTGCAAGCACCTGTAACCACTGAACAATCTCCCCAGCCCCTGATTATATTATTATTACAACCTTACAGATTAGGAAAGTGAGGCCCAGAGATACAAATTTATTTCCCCAGTTTCAAACTGGAAGGAGTGACCACAGCCCTGAGCTCATAGCCTGATGCTACAGTGAGAGGCATCAAACATCAGCTCACTGTTAGAGCCTGAGTGTAGCTTCCAGGGATCTAGCTGAAGTGGTGAGCCCTGCACCTACTCACTTTGCAACAAGTAAGGAGCCAAATCATAGAAATTGTGCTTGAATGATCCCAAATGACCATTTGAGAATGTCCATCTTGCAGCAAAATTCTGTATCCTTCTCATTCCTTAAATGACTTTGGTGGTGTTGTGTCTTTAGAAACCCAAGAATATATAATGACTGAGAAAAGTCACAGATAGAAAGAAACTAAGGAAAACTAACAGAATGCAATATGGGACCCTGATCCGATCCCGGAGAAGACAAAGAACTGGCTGGAAAGATTCCGATAAGGTCTGCCATTTATCTAATAGTATTGTACCAGCGTTAATTGCCAGGTTGTCATCATTGTACTGTAGTTATAAGAGACATAAACAAAATAAAATATATTTTTTTAAAAAAAGGGCTTGAGAAATGGCTCAGCGGTTAAGGCACTTGCCTCCAGTGCCTAAGGCCCCCAGTTCAATTCCCCAGGACCCACATAAGCCAGACCCACAAGGTGGTGGCCCTGGTGCGCTCTCTCTCTCTCTCTCTCTCTCTCTCTCTCTCTCTGTATCTCTCTGATTAAAAATTAATAAATAAAAGATTTTTTTAAAAAAGAGACATAAACATCAAGGGAAGGTGGATAAGAGGTATCTAGAAACTCTATTTTCGTAACTTTTCTGTAAGCAGAAAATCAGTTCAAACAATCAAGTTAAAAGAAAGTCTAGAAAGAAAAGAGGGAAATTGAATGCAGCTGAGAAAAGGGAGCTTTTTTCTCTACAAAGAGAGGAGATGTATTGCAGAATGGCTAGGGTTTGCGTGGTGCAGAACTCTCAGGAAAAAGGGGGCAGCATTGGTAAGCAGTTGGTTAGCCTCCAACAATTGTCCCCAGATCTCAGAAATGCTTTGCTCACACCCAGCACTCCCTTAACTTACACAAGGTTCACCTTCCCCTTCCCCCTGGCATGACTTTTCTCTGTCTAGCTCTAGTAAACCTGAGTGATATAAAGAACTCAGGGCATAACTGGGAAGATGGCTCAGTGAATAAAGTAATTGCCATGCAAACGTGAGTACCTAAAGCCATATGCTGTAAATCCTGCATGCCTAGGGCCAGAAGAGAGACATGGAGACCAGAATTGACTGGAAATTCCCATGCCAGACACAATGGCCAACACAGCAGTGAACAATGGGAGACCCTATACCTAAACAAGTTAGAAGGAAGCTGTCTTCTCACCTCCACATCCACACCTACATGCACACAGGTGAACACATAATACAATGAACACATAATATACACATATACACCAAAAATAAATAAATAAAAAAGACCTCAGGGCTTGATGGCAAAGCCCTAAGAGAGATGATGCCAGGCTGCATTCTGGAGCTGGCTAACACAACCCTCAAGGAACTCGTGGCTAGGCTCCAGGAGGGCAGGCCTCCACCCCCAGGTCACTATCACACCTCATCGTGCCCATTAGTGAACACATGAGTGAGTAGGTGGATGGGGAGACAATCCTTAATTTACTATTAGCCAGTCCTTTGGGCCTCATCAATTCAATGCTTAATTGAACTGGTTTTTGAATGTAGCTTCATAATGAAGTTATGTAGAATATGTGCCTGGGAAATGTTTTAAACTGGATATGAAATTGTATCTGAAATTTGTTATGGAATGGACACAGGTGTGAAGTTTGGCCTCTATGCAATGATGTGCTCACAAAGGTGAAGTATTAGCGGGGTCTTCCAAGATGTCCCTTAAATAAAAAGAGAGGGCAAGTTCATTGGTTGATTCCTCAAGTGTCTCCTTTAGAAACTCAAAACAGCTGTGTTGTGGTTAGCTTTCTAGTTGCTGCGCAGAAAGAACCCAAACAAAAGTGGCTTGTGGAAGAATGGGTTTATTTGGATTACGGACTCGAGGGGAGACTCCATTCTGGCAGGGAAAACTATGGCATGAGCAGAAGGTGGACATCACCTCTGCCACAGCACTGCAAACAGCGGCAGGAAGGTGTGCCAAACACTCGCAAGGGGGAGCTGGCTTATAACCCCCATAAGCCCGCCCCCAACAACACAGCTCTAATGAGGTTCTAATTCCCGAATTGCCATCAGCTGAGGATCGATCTATCAGAACACATTCATTTGTTTGTGGGGGACACCTGGATCAAACCATGACAAGCTGCTACGACTTCCCTTCACAAATCTTCCCTTTCCGATGTTATGTGTTTGTGTGGCTCCTGACAGCATGGAAATTCTGTGCCACCAGGGACTAGGCACAGGTGCCCTGATTCAGCCATGGGTCTATTATCATCACCATACCTACAAGGTTGATGAGAGTGTCTCACAGAACAGATACTTCAATCAACACTGTCCAGATACCTGACTGCTTTTCTCCAGAGAAGTTCTTACAGGTTATATATAGGTGCTATCACAGAGCTGATTTGTGTCTAGATCTCCTGCCACACTTAGAAATGAAGGCAGGAAGAGACAAGCTGAAGAACACAGAGCAAAGAAGGAGGAGCCTAATCATCAGCTCAGAGGTCTTGATTTCCTAACACTCTTCCCTTCCTCAGTGCTGTCATGGAAAGACCCCAAAGCTGAGACTCACTCAATTCCCCTGCCGCCAGGCTCTGGCACCCTCTAACTTTGTATGAAATGAGTTTGAGAGGTATGACCAAGCTGGGCTGGTTGTTCTTTTTCTGCCACACTAAGGAGATTTTGCCTTCTTTAACAAGCTCTCTGGTGTCAGCATGTTTTCAGTAAGTACAGGATAATAATCTCAGGATACTGGGAATTAAATTATCTCTTCTCCATGGCTTAGGGGGTCACCGAGCCTTAATTCATGCATTCTCAAATCTCCAACTCAATGGGAATTATTAAGGCAATTTTTTTGGTAAATCAATTGTTAGCTAAGAAATGGCTTTAATAGACCAGAAGCTTTTTGTATTT
>PVHP010009533.1:0-50077 GCA_004024765.1 Zapus hudsonius
TTTTTTTTTTTTTTTTTTTTTTTTTTTTTTTTTTTTTTTTTTTTTTTTTTTTTTTTTTTTTTTTTTTTTTTTTTTTTTTTTTTTTTTTTTTTTTTTTTGCTTTTCTCTACCTAGAATTCACTGTGTATTCTCTGGCTGGCCTTGAAATTCACAGGGATCCTCCTACCTTTGCCTCTCAAGTGCTGGGATGAAATGTGTGCTCCCAGCCTATAAGTACATTTTATCTATCCACCTTTGGTAGTTAAGGAAACTGAGGCCCAGCCTGGGCGTTTGTTGCCTGAGGTCACACAGGTGGAACTCAGCCTGATTCCTGAGTGGCTCTGCAGCATTTCCTACCTCTGGTGCAGAGTTGAGATGTAAAAATTGAGCTGCAGAGCCTTAGTCTAGGAATACAAAAAGCAATTTCTGCTAAGATTGCCCTGCTGCAGAATATCAGCATGGTGGCTGCATGTGCTAGCGATTTGAAGAGGAGGCTCCACATTGTGTCTGCTCTACCTGGTCTCCCACATGCCCTGGAACTAGAAGCAAAGCCACAAGGCCATTATGTCTGTTGTTTTCTTTGCCTGCCTGCTGAGAGTACATAGCACTTTGTAAACACACCCCTTCAGTTATACCTTGAATGTGGTCCAAGTTTATGCAGACTTTCTATTTTGTGGGCCAGTAAGATAATCCTTTTACAACCAATGATAGAATATATGGAAAAGATTCAAGATACTTTTTGGATTTCAAGGGAAATCCTAAAGCTCGGCCAAATGGCTGTGAATAATGCTAAGAAAAACTGAAACATTACTTGTGATGTATAATCTTGCACATTTAAGCCATGGCCATGTGTCATGTGGAGTATTTGTTTGCTCTTGAGACAGTTAATTTGGACTATCAGGCTCATTGGACTCATAGCTCAGTGTTTCTCACAGTAGTTTCATTGTTCACTGGAATAATTCGTAGATGGGAATTTAGACGAAAATTTTGCAGCAATGAAAGTGAATACTAGAGTAGACCCATGACAGATTCCTCTTATGTACATAATAGAAAGTAATGCCATTCCTGATAATATTTGATAATAGCTAATTTTGGGCTATTTGGTCCCCTCTCTATAGGTGGCTTCATAAGGTAAGCTGCTATTTCTTTTAGTGTTTCCTATATAAACCTTGAATGATGGGGAAACTATTCACTTTTGCTTGTGAATGGTTTTAAAATGGAAGTTACATATTCCGTTTTACTTCAAATCCTAAAAGGAATTTTTTTTTTTTGCAGTTTTTTTCTTTGCTATGGAAGGCATTTGTTAACTATAATGTGAATTGTTTAACTTTCAAAATTTAGGGGTCTTTTGGTTGGTACTTTGAAAACAATTAGCTTTTGGTTTCTTTAGTATGGGTTGGGAAGAGAGGTAGTAACCCAGACACACTACTAAGCTGCCAGGCAGTCTTGCTTTCTCAGCCTTCTTTGAAACCTGTAAGCACTTCACTTCTTGAGTCAGCTGTGATAAATAAACCTGCTTTCTTTAATGTGAAATAGTTATATTTTTCCCAATTCTGATCTAAAGTATGCAGAGACTAAATTTTCTAGAAGTATAAAAATGAGCAAGCGCCCCCCCCCCCCACTTTTTTTTCCTTTGGTTGGGTTTCACTCTAGCCCAGGTTGACCTAGAATTCACTATCTTGGCTCAGGGTGGCCTCAAACTCACTGCGATCCTCGAACCTCTGCCTCCCAACCCCTTTTTACTGGATTTTTTTCCCTGAATGGATTAGTTTGCTTTATGTTGAGGAGTGATGCTAGTGATGGAGTGATCTCCAACTTCCCCAAATCCGTCCTCATGAAGCAGTTCTTGAATTCTGGAAAGGAGTGTGAACCTACTTTAGCTACTGTCAGGAGTTAAACTGTTTTAAAACAATGGTGACCATTCTTGTAAGAGAATGGAAAGATGCTCACCGGGCCAGCCTGGGCTACACAGTGAGTTCCAGGTTAGCCTTGGCTCAAGTGAAATCCTGCCTCAAAACAAGCTAAAAATAAAATAAAAAAAATACTCTTCCTTTTCTGACCCCTCTGGCCCATGTGCCATACTAGAAGGAAGGTATCTGGATGGAATGAGGGTGTTGAAAGTGCTTCTTTGGAGAGTTTTGCATCCGGTGCCTGTGCTCAGTCTCAAATGACAAACCGCTAAACAATATTGGGTCTAGTCTGCTCTCCCACAGTTTTTCTTTTTTTATTTTGTCTCAGGTTAATGTTAATGCAGCTTCAAACAATCAAGAAGTAAAGTCAGATTGTTCCCTAGATTACTGTGAGTGGGTCTAGTGATTCTGGCAGGGAAAAGCTTCCTGCTGCTCTTACGACTGCCCAACCAGTTTTGCCCCACCCTGAGCCTCCACCCCTGACTTGTAGCTACTGATTACCCGGGAAGAACTCTGAATGCAGAGAAAGTGTAGCTGAAGGAAGAGGGCAGTGATGTGTGCAGTCTTTTGACCCTGTGATGTTGTCAGACACCCGGTGCACACAAAGCCTCTGACAGAAGAGGCTGGCTGCAGCCCTCTGTGACTCCTTCCCAGTGCATCCTGACAGCTGCGCTGAGCTTCCTGACTCAGTCTCGAGCTTCCATGATGAAACCAAAGGAGCCATGAGTCATTTTTTCTTCAAGTCAGCTGGGTTGTGCCACTGTTGATTGGCAAAATTAATGTAAATAATCACTTATGGGATCTTCTAGGTGAATCTTTGCAGTAGCATGAGATGGCTGTTCATAGCTGATGGACCTAAAGTCTTCAAAAACGAGATTTAATAAATTCTGCATTATAATTTAAAATTTTCAAATATATTTAGGAATGAAAAATAGTATCTTAATCATGGATATGAGATAACATTTTTTTCTTGGTCAGGTTATGTATTGTTGAACCCAGGAACGCAAAGAAAAGACCACAGACTCAAATTTAGGCTAAATTAAAGCAAGCTATATTTGTGCACACAGAACTGGCTAGTGGCTATCTCGCCCTAATGCAGGGCTCAGGAGAATAGCAACTAACAAAGGAAAAAGTGGGGCTTTTAATCTCTAAAATTTGGAGCATTTCCAATAAGGAATGTATCAAACAGAAGTGCAATTAAGCAGGACTTACAGAGGTGAAATAGTGCAGTTAGCTGTAAGTTTTATGTGAGTCAAAAAGACTAGATAATTTTTTCAATGCACAAGCAACTTCTAAGACATGCTTAACCCTTATCTGTGCAGCTGCGTTTGTCCTATCTGTTTCTCAGGAAGACCCTACCCCAGTATAAATTATTTTCTCTGTCTTTAGGGACTTTTTTTTTTTTTAATCTGTTAGGCTTTCTGACATTCTTCGGTTGTTAATTGGGGAGATTCGATTCCTGGGAGGGGTAGAGCACATTCAGAGAAATTACAGGCCAGTTTAAGGTATGGTCAAATTAAGCAGAACTTTGTTATAAAATAATTTTTAATTCCAGGATGGCATTTCTCTGGTTCTTAAGTATATCTTGACTATCCAAGCGTATGCATTACCTAATAGCTGTAGATGAGAGGAACTAAACAGCTATTTGTAATATTTGAAATGTACAAATTGTTTTCCAATATTGGCAAGTAAATGTATTCCATTTCTGTATGTGAGATATTGTGCAAGTACACTTTGTATCTGTACATGTTTCTTGGCTCAGAAATACAAACATAATGAACTGTATTACCATTTCTTTGTTTGGGTTTGTGGTGATTTGGTTCAGGTGTCCTCCATAAACGTATGTGTTTTGATTGCTAGGTCCCCAGCTAATGGCAATTTGGAAATTGGAGCTTCCTGGAGGTGGTGTGTTGTTGGGGGTGGACTTAAGAGTGTTACAGCCAGTTTCCCCTTGCCAGTGTTTGGCACACACTCCTCCTGTTGTTGTCCACTTGATGTTGGCAAGGAGGAGGTGCCCAGCCTCTGCTTATGCCATTGTTTTCTCTGTCATCATGGAACTTCCCCTGGAATCTGTAAGCCAAAATAAACCCTTTCCTCCCAGAAACTGTTTTTGGTTAGGTACTTTTTCCCAGCAGGGAAACTGCAGCAGGGCTCATTTACATTTATTGATATGCTATTGTGTTATGAGTATATCTTAAAGATTGTTTACTTATGTGAGGAAAAGTTGGAGGAAGGCTTAAGTGACCACTCTGACTGTGTCATTGTAATTCATGTAATGCATGCTGTATTCAGTTGCTCACAGTAACACAGAGGTGATTGCAGTATGTCTTGGTCAATTATAAATGGGTCAGTTGAAGTTTAAATTTGGAATCTCAGAAAAATTCACCATTTTTGGGGGTCTGATAAAGAGGAGTGGAGGACGAAAATAAAAACTTTTAAGTCCAGCCAAGTGCTGGCTGTCTGTGTCTGGTAGTAATCAACGTGGAGACTCCTTCACTGCGCACTCTCCCCTCCTCGCTCTCCTATGAGTTAAAACTTAAGCTGATGACCGAGGCCTGCAGGAGAGGTATGCCAAGAGTCCTGCTCTTTGCTGAAGGTCTGTTTTCTTGTGATTCTTTATTGGCTTTGTTTTTAGCTTAGTCAGCTTACAAGGCTGTCAAATTCTTAAAGCAGGAGTTTGGTATCAGATTCAAAGTCTCAGTAGTAACATCTTGTCCCGAGGAACTGAAGCAAAGGGAAATTTTGTTGTTTTGAGACAGGGTCTCACTCTAGCTCAGGCTACCCACTCTGTAGTCTCCGGCTGGCCTTCAACTCACAGAGGTGTGCGCCACCTTGTCTGATGGGAACGTGTTTTTATTGCCACAAATTATTTTTAATATTAGGCATTATCTTTTTGAAGGACACCACATTAATACTGAAAAGTACCAAGAATTGTCTTACCTCCTTAGTGGCTCATAGGCGAATTCTTGGTGTGACCTGAAGGCTGTGTGGTCCTTTGAGGGCTGGGGACAGCTAGGGCTGTAACTCTTCAGTCACTTGCAGTCATTAATTTTATCCACAGGAGTGTGGCTTTTCAGTGTTGCTTGTTTCTAATGGCAGTTAAATGAAAAAAAAAGGGATTGTTTTGGGTGCTGTGGTCAAAAGCTTCAAGACTCAAACTTGATCAAACACAAAGATCACACTGGATCTTGTTAACACAGGTTCAGCACCCCACCCACCCATTTTCCCCACAGATGTTGATTGGTTAGGTCCTGGGTGGAGCCTGGGCAGTACCCTGCTGGCCCTGAGGCCCTGGCCCAAGTTTCATCTTTGTGAAATGGTGTGAAGGAATGGGAGGGAGCAATCTTGTAACCTGTGTCAAGCAACACAGTTAAATTTTTATTTAATCCATAGTTAAGTGTCCACACTTTATCTCTCATCTGAGCAGATCAGAGGCTAGCAGAGTGTGGATAACATTTGATTCATACTTTACTTGACTGAAAAATGTTGAAATGCCAGATGTTCTAATGTTTACAAACAAAACCTGAAGGAAGGGTATGGAGAAGCAAAACAGCCCTACCATGTTGCACTTTCTAGGAATTGCTTCTTCCTAAGGACCTGGATGTATATAGTTTACCTTTTCCTGCGCCCTGTGGCTGCTGCCCAAGTCTCTACTCCACACACAGCAGGTGCCCTCACTCTGCTCCGGGAAGAGCTGCAGCTGTGAGGCGGTACGGAATTATGTCCAGAGAAAGCTGGGCTCTTCTGAACACAAAAGCGGTGCTTAGGTACACTGTTGTTGAACAAGAAATTTAAATGAGGCTGCAACTGGGAAGCCAGTGTTAAAATTATAGCAGATGGCACTTCCTGTAACAAAATTCAGGAAACACTCTGGTATGTGGGTGTTGTAACTTTTCAATTCTTGGAACTTTCCTTCAGGAAACTGCCCTGTCAAAAGCCAAGCAGTCGATAAAATATGAGGCACAACTCAAACAGCACTGTGCAGTGTAATTAAGTTTTGATTTGGCACATATGTTTTTGTGGCCACTACAGACCTGAGATCACCACGTGACCTTCACCTTGGGTAGGAGCCTGTCTGGATAGCTTGTTAAATTGTATCCCCCGTCCCTGCTTGCTCATTTTAAAATGCAGGTGTATTTAATTTACTCTGGAGATTAATTTATGAAAAGTGCTGTAAAATTCACCAGTTCTCCATTTTGTACAGAACTAGGAAAATGCTTTTCTACTCAGTTTTCCAGAAATTAGTTTTAGTCTCGCATGACAAAACTGCTTACCTTACTATAATCAACAAGGCCTTTCTTAGGTGGTATCTTTGAGTTACTGAAGCATTGGTAAAAAGATGAATCTACAATATTATTTTCTGTTCTTAACATTTTTTGGGCGGGGGTTGAGATGGTTCAGTGGTCAAGGTGCTTGCCTGCAAAGTCTCACAACCTGAGTTCCATTCCTCAGGACCTGTGTAAAGCTATAGATGCTCAGTAGCACATGCACATGGAGTTCCAGTGGCTGGAAACAGTTCTGTCTGTTTGCAAGTAAATAAAAAAATAAAATATCCTTTTATATACAAGGAGGGGTGGGAGGGAGAAAGAGGAGAATGGGCACCCCAGGTTCTCTTGTATCTATAAAGGAACTCCAGACACATACACCACTTTGTTTGGCTTATGTGGGTACCGAGGAATTGAACCTCAGGAAGGCAGGGTTTGCAAGCCAAGCACCTCTTTAACTGCTGAGCCGTCTCCCAGCCACTAAAGTTCCGTTTTGATTCCATCCCCCACCCTCAGGGAAACACAACACTGAGATAATGCTGGGTTTTAATTTTTTTAAGTGTTTAAAAAAGGCATATCTGTGGACCCACGTGTAAAAAATATGCCCATATCTAGCATTGAGGAGACAGGAGAATCCTCAGGTGTTTGCTGGCCAGTCGGCATAGCTTAATTGGTGAATTCCAGGTTTCATGACAAACATGTTCAGAAAATAGGGTGGAAGAGCTGGAGAGATGGCTCAGCAGTTAAAGATGCTTGCTTGCAATGCTTGATGGCCTAGTCTGATTCTCCAGTGCCCTCAGAAAGCCAGGTGTGCCAAATGGTGCATGCATCTGGAGTTAGATTGTAGTGGCAGGAGGCCCTGGCTCACCCATACTCACTCTCTTTCTGCCTCTCTCTGTTTCTTTCTCTGAAATAAATAAAGAGTATTAAAATAAGGTGGAAAGTGAGGAAGATAACTTGATGTCGACCTCTGTTCTCTAGATACACATACACACATACGAACATGCATACATACATGTAGACTTATCACACACATGCTGGACAAAGACACAGCTATGTCATTGCTGATAAGTGTATATGGGAGTCTTTTTACCCATATGATAGGGCTTGTTTAGAGAAATGCCTTCACTATTCTCAGCAGGCAAGTGTCAGTAAGGATAAAGTAGCACTTATTGGGCTTATTTAAATCTGTTAGTTTTCATGATAAATCTAGTATCCAGTGTTGGTGTTATCCCTCCCCACAACTGTAAGGGGGCCAGAACCTAGGGCACCTCACATGCTACCTATCTCTCTCTCTTGCCCACCATTTATTCCCCCTCCCTTCTCTCCTCTCCCTCTCCATGTGTGTGGTGTGTCCATGCATGTTTGTGTTTGGCACACATGTGTGCATGCACAGTTGGGTGGAGGCCTGAGGACGATTCGTCCTCTGGAACATTGGTCACTCCCTCCTCCAGTTCTATGGAAGGCGTCCTCCTCAATTGTTCTTCCCTTAATTACTAAGGCAAAAATCTCTTAGTTGAACCCAGAGCTCACCATCTGGGCTAGCCTAGCTAGCTTGCCCTAGGGATCCCTCATTTCTGTCTCCTGAGTGCTAGGGTTACAAGTGGGCTACCATGCCCACCTGGCATTTACATCGGTGTTGGGGTCAAGTGCTTTAACCGCTGAGCCATCTCTCCAGCCCAGCTGCCCACCTCTTTTGAGGCAAGGTCTCTTATTGTCATGGAGCAGGCCAGTTGGCTCCAGGGATTATCCCAGCCCTGGGATTAAGCAAATGTGTGCCATCATGCCTGGCATTTTATATGGTTACAGAGGGTTAAATTCAGGTCCTTCTGCTTGTAGGCAGGCAAGCTGCTGCTATGGAATCGCCAGACATTGGATTAGCTGGCTCGTAAGCTGAGCGTTCTCTATCTCCCTTTGTCCTAATCAAGTTAGGATCACAAGTGTGTGTGCCGCTTTTGTATCATAGGTTCTGGGGAATTGAACCTGGGCCAGCAGGCTTTGCAGGTGAATGCCTTTAACCACTGTGCCATCTTTCCAGTCTCTCTCTTTTTGTTTTATTGAGACAGTTTGCAGTTGTGAAATAAAGGATTTATATTTGTCTTGAAATTCCCACTATTTGAAGGGTGTGTATTCAATGCTAGAATGTGTGCTTAGCACACACAGTGAAGTCTTAGGTTCAGTCCTAGCATCACAACAATATTTTTTTTTCTGCAAATAAAATGTTGTGGCCTTATATTAATAAAACACATTTTCTAATGGTCAAATACAAAACCTCTCAGGGTCACTTTCATAGCCCACACAATTGCGAAGATGGTGGTGAAAGTCATTGTCTTAGCACTTCTTGCTGTGCTGTAGAAGCTGGGAGGCCCTGGTAGGATGTCCCCAACTCTACCTCTGCTTTCCTAAGTCTTCCAGGGTCCTTCAGCCCTGAGACCTTAGGCACAGTATGGCATGTTAATGGAATTCACCTTCCGGACAATGGTATGAACAGCTTTCTGCATGTGGCCAGTTTGCATTCAGTAGCAGTTGCATTTAGTAATAGTTGTTCATATCAAGGGTTGACATATGCTTTCATGTTCAGGAAAAGCCACCCACTGTTACGGTACATGCAGAGCTATAAGTTGTTTTAAACAATTTATTTATTTAAAAAATTATTTATTTGCAATCATAGTAAGATAGAAAAGAGACAGACAGAATGGATGCTCCAGGGCCTCTGTCTGCTTCAAGCTGACTCCAGATGCATGTGCCACCTCATGTATCTGGTTTTATGTGGATACTGGCAGTCAAACCCAGGTCTCCAGCCCTAAGCACTTTAATTTTAATGAAGGCAAAATGAGTACCATAGCAACATAACTTGAATTATTAAAATAAAGGATTAATTGTTACATAAATACAAACATGTTAAACAAGTTTTGAAGTTTGGAGGGATAGTTTTCATAATTCGGAGTCATCAAATAAGGGATTAGAGAAGTGCCAGAGTGCACAGCACCAGGAAGTGCTACTAAGTACAAAGGCTTCCAGTCCATGTGAAGGACTGTTCATGGGAAGTAGGGTAAAGGTGATCTCCCCCCCCCCCCCCCCGCAGATCTTGCCACTTTAATTTGCCTGTGTGAAGTTAGTCAATATCCACACATGAGCTTCTTATGCAGGATAGTTATTATCCAAAGAGTTGAAGGGGTGCTAATACATTTAGAACCAGAAACTAGATAACCTTCTACCTTGGGTATTTCTTTTTGTTTTGTTTTTCGAGGTAGGATCTCACTCTAGCCCAGGCTGACCTGGAATTCACTGTGTAGTCTCAGGGTGGCCTTGAACTCATGGCAATCCTCCTACCTCTGGAGTGCTGGGATTAAAGGCGTGCGCCACCACACCCGGCTTACCTTGGGTATTTCAAAAAGTAGCAGATAGACTTTTTCTCAAGGGACTCTGGCTTCTTGAAAAGACGTGATCATAAGAAACTTGTATGGGAGCTGTAGGCTCTTGTCCTGGGAGACCCTGCACTGGGCACTCCATCCCTTGTCTCTGCTGTGCAGCTACACTCAAGCGAAGCATGTAGTTGTGTCTTTGGTGTCATATGGCATCTTTAAAAATATGATTTATGGGCTGGAGAGATTGCTCAGTGGTTAAGGCACTCACCTCCAGTGCCTAAGGCCCCGGGTTCAATTCCCCAGGTCCCACATAAGCCAGACCCATAAGGTGGTGGCCCTGGTGCGCTCTCGCTGTCTCTCTCTCTCTGCTTGAAAATGAATAAATAAAATATTTTTTAAAATATGATTTATTTGAAAGCAGAGGAAGAGGTGGAGGATAGCGAGGGAGTGGGGAGGAGAAAGAGAATGGAGTGCCAAACAAACTCCATATGCATGAGCCACTTTGTATATCTGGTTTTATGTGGGTACTGTGGAATCAAACCCTGGGCTGTCAGGCTTTGCAAGCAAGCGTCTTTAACTGCTGACTGCTGAGTCCTCTCTCTCACCCTGGTATGCTTTTCATCATTTTTTCTCATTTTTAGACACTAGAGTTAAGTGTATGTTTGTACATCATACCTAGTGTTATTTTATTTTTTGTTTTTTTTTGAGGTAGGGTCTCTCTCTAGTCCAGGCTGACCTGGAATTCACTCTGTAGTCTCAGGGTGGCCTTGAACTCATTGCAATCCTCCTATCTCTGCCTCCCGAGTGCTGGGATTAAAGGCATGTGCCACCAAGCCCTGCCTCCTAGTGTTTATATTTTAATTCCTTTCCACCTTAACTGTCCTGGACTGAGATGAATAAGTCTTTAATTTTTAAAAATATTTTTTATTCATTTTCCAGGAGAGAGAGAGAGAGAGAGAGAGAGAGAGAGAGAGAGAGAGAGAGAGAGAGAGAGAGAGAGAGAGGGAGGAAGGGAGGAAGGGAGGAAGGGAGGAGAGAGGGAGCACCAGAGCACCACCTTGTGGGTCTGGCATATGTGGGTCCTGGGGAATTGAACCTGGGACCTTAGGCACTGGAGGCAAGTGCCTTAACCGCTGAGCCATCTCTCCAGCCCGAGATGAATAAGTCTTATACAGTTAGTGGGTGTTCCCTATTTTCCTTAGCGTCTTAAGGTTTTTGCTTTGTAGGCAAAGGTCTCACTCTAGCCCAGGCTGACCTGGTAGAGGCATTTTTTTTGAAAGGTATGCACGCTAAATCTTTTTTCCATGCAGGTTTTATTTTGATTTAAGGAGGAACAGTTCCATAAACCTTCCCTCTTCTCTGCTCCCAAAGTGCCTATTCTGTTCTGTTCCAGAATCATCAAGGGGCTTGCAAGATGGCTTGGTGGTTAAAGGCACTTGGGTGCAAAGCCTGCTGGCCTACATTCAGTTCCCAAGCCACTCATTTAAGCTGGGCAGAAAATGTGGTGCAAGTGTCTGGTGTTTGTTTGCAGCAGCAATAGGCCCTAGTGCACCCAGATACATACACATGCATGCACATAAACAATAAATATGAAATTTTAAAATATTTATTTGAGAGAAAGGCGCGCGCGCGCACACACACACACACACACACACACACACACACACACACACACACACACACACACAGAATGGCATGCTAGGATCTCCAGCCACTGCAAAGAACTCCAGACACATGTGACACCTTGTGCAACTGGCTTTTTGTGGGTTTGGGGAAATTGAACTCAGGTCCTTCTAAGCCATCTCTCCAACCCATAAATAAAAATTTTTTAAAAAGAGCTATCATCAGTATCTGTGTTGCACTGTAGTTAGTATGTTTTGGTATGTGACAGATCTGATCCCCCTACTTTTTCTGGTCAGTCTTTTCTGAAGCACACTTGGAGAATTTCTATGGAGATTTTCTCATGTGTATTTTTCCACATGAAATTGAATGTTTTGTCAGAAAACTTGTGGCCTTTTAATAGGATGACTTCCTCCCAAAATTGGAAAACCTCATCCTGTTTTTCAGAATATTCAAGTTTAAAGCGGGATTATCATGTTCCTTGTAAGTTTTCATGAAATGGAAAAGGCTAAGTTGGAGTGCCAGGGACTCCTGAATCACTCACCAGGCTCCATTCATTTATTGTAGAAACATTTGGAAAGTCTTGTTTGCCTCACTTTCACCAGGACGTAGTAAAATGCCCCTTCACTCTTGTCATCAGTGAATGCATTAATAGGGACACTAATAGCAGGATCAGATGCTCATGGTTATTCACAGCTGAGCTTAGTCAGAGCTAGTTTTACAGCTGTGGGTTCGTCTCATCATGAAGAATACTTTTCAGTTCTGCCATGACAGTAGCATGCAGTCCTTTAAACTGACTCTTTCTCAGCTTAGTAAAAAAAAAAAAAGGCAGTAAGAATTAAAATGAGAAAAACAATCTTTTTTCAATAGCTTCTTTAATCTGGATAACTTGCCCAATTTTTGTTCTTTTTGCTTTTTCCTTACCTGCTACGTATTTTCACATAGAGTGAGTCATTATATATGGAAGCAGATTGAGCTTCCTTTATTTAGTTTTTTGGCAGTATTGGGGAGTGAATGTAAGGCTTCCTTCATGCTAAGTGTATGCTGGGCTTACTTTATACTCTTGGGATTTTGAGGTTTATCATTATGTTCTAACTGAAAAGGTGGTTAGATCTTTCAGATCTTTTATGCTTACATATTGTCATGATACAATACAAATTTTGGTTTGTTGATTTTTTTTTTAATATTCATTTTCAAGCAGAGATACAGAGAGGAGAGGGAGGGGGGAGAGAGAGAAAGAGAAAGAGAGAGAGAGAGAGAGAGAGAGAGAGAGAGAGAGAGAGAGAGAGAGAAAGTGAGAGCGCACCAGGGCCACCACCTTGTGGGTTTGGCTTATGTGGGACCTGGGGAATTGAACCCGGGGCCTTAGGCACTGGAGGCAAGTGCCTTAACCACTGAACCATCTCTCCAGCCCGGTTTGTTGATTTTTTGATGTCAAGTCTCACTCTATCACAGGCTGACCTGGAAGCTTCAGGCTGGCCTCAAACTCATGGCAGTCCTCCCAAGTGTTGGAATTAAAACTGTGTGCCACCAAGCCTGGCTAAAAATAAATCTTTTTTCTTTTCTTTTTTTAAATATTTTATTCATTTTCAAGCAGAGAGAGGAGAGAGAGAGAGAGAGAGAGAGAGAGAGAGAGAGAGAGAGAGAGAACGAGAGAACTGGGGGCACCATCTTGTGGGTCAGATCCATGGATTTATGTGGGTACTGGGGAATCAAACCTGGGTTAGGCTTTACAGGCAAGCTCCTTAACCTGTTGAGCCATCTCTTTGCTTGCTTGCTTGCTTACTTATTTATCTATGAATGAATGCATGAGAGGGAAGATGAAGCAGATAGAGAGTGGGCGCACCAGGGTCTCTGGCCTTTGCAAACACACTCCAGACAGACCGCCACCTTGTGCATCTGGCTTAACTTGTGTGTATATTGGGGAATCAAATTCAGGTCCTTCTGCTTTACAGGCAAGCACCTTAACCACTGAGCCATCTTTCCAGCCCTAAAAACACATTTTTCAAAGACCAAAAAAGTGCCTGGGGAGATGGCTCAGTGGATAAAAAAGGACATTTGCATAACTCTGTGTGGCTGGGTACAGATCCGGAGATCATGTTGAAGGTGGAAGCAGGCTCAGTAATCCCAGTACACTGCTGAGGGTCTTCTTCAGTGGGTTATTAGCATTCATTTTGGGAACCAAGAGGCCTCAATCAGTCTCTGCAGGGAGGTAAAGTCAGGTTTTATGTATCGTTTTGATCTCTAACAACAGCAGTTGCTTATTGGGCAGTCCTTTTATTGGATGTTTTATTAATGCCCTGAAGCCAGAACCTTTGCACATTTTGTATTATTTAATCTACAAGAAAGATTATCACCTCTGTTATATAAAGAAACCAAGGTTTGTGGAGATTATTAATTTGACCAAGTTCACACAGCCAATGAGTGACAGTCTAGTCTAGTCTAGTCTAGGCTGTGTGACACATCTTCAACCTTCCTTCATACACTTGGCCACATGGCCAGTGCTCCTTGGCTTACTGGTAGAGCTGAGAAAGGACAGGGAAAACAGGATGTGGCTGGGGTTTCAGTCTGCTCAAAACGGCTGGGAAACTGGAAAGGGGAGTGGAGAGGAGGGAAAGTGATCAGTGAAAAATTCTTGGGTGAAGAAATGGGAAATGTGAATTTTCCCCATGTCGGCTGCTAGGAAGGAAGATTTCCTCTCACCACCTGCCACCTGGGTACTCTGTGGAAAGGTGCTTCCTTGAGAGATAGTGCTTCCTGTGGTTGAAGTGTCTGTATGATTCCCTCTCACCCTCTTCAGGATCCTACTTTTAGAAAGATGCTGATAGCTTTCTACCCTTTCCAATATAAAGTGCACATCCCTTTGCTCAGAATTCCTTTCCCTTTGTTTCTGCTGTCTTGTGCCATAAGCTGTTAGTTCTAGCACCATTGTGTTCACTTTTAAGTTCTCTTTCTTAGGAAATGGATGGAATGGAGCCCCCCCACAAAGAACGGGGGAGGGGAAACCAAACCTTCATCTCTTTGCTTAGCATTTGGACTTCATTGTGTATGTCTGTTAATGATAACTCAGTTATTTAACATTTCCTGTGTGCTAGGCACTGAACTCAATCTTATTTTTAAAAATAATTTATTTGTAAGGAGAGGAGAGGAGAGGAAGAGAGAGAGAGAGAGAGAGAGAGAGAGAGAGAGAGAGAGAGAGAGAGAGAGAGAGAGAGAGAAAATGAATGAGAATTAGGATGAGAATGAATGGGCATGCCTCTGCAAAGGAACTCCCCATGCATGCGCCACTTTGTACATCTGGCTTATGTGAGTACTGGTGAGTTGAACCTGGGTCCTTAGTCTTTGGAGGCAACCACCTTTACTGCTGAGCCATCTCTCCAGCCCTCAATTCCATTTTTGCATTCATTAACTGTTACATCAGCTCCCAACATTTAGTGTGATTATTATCTTCATTTCGGCGAAGAGAGAACCAAGGCTCAGAGATGTTTTATCTCAGAGGTACCAGTTATTAATGTAGCGATTGGGAACGATTTCCTGCACTATTGTGGCTGTGGGGGGGAATATGTTTCATTCTCATAGCAGTGGCTGTTAACAGGGGAAGACCTCCTCTACCTGGGAAAGTATTTGAGCAGTTTTTCTGAGAAGGTCTATGTTGCCATCATACACAATAGGGCCAGAGATGCCAATGTCCTGCAGTGCACAGGACTGCCTACCGGTGTGTTCTGGCCCAAGGTTCCAAGTTCACATGTTTCACGGAACCTGTGCGCTATAGTCAGACTGGCTGGCTTGGGTGCTATTAGTTTTGGACAGTGTGTGTGCAAGATACTGCTGGGGTGCGGTGCCGGTTGCAGAGCCCTGAGGAAAAATGGAGAAGTGGTCAGACTTTTCAGAGGTTAAGAAAATGGAGGAAACACTGAGAAAAGCAGGATGGAGATGGGTGGGCAGAGGTTTGCATGGGATGGGTGGGTGGAAAGTGTAGCACCTTCAGAGGTAGAGGACAGCAGCCCTGCCCCCTCAGAGCAGCAGGGAGGGCATTTTCACACAAGTGCCTTTAATGGCTGAGCCCAAAGAAGGGGATTTTCAAATCTTTCTTGGCTGCCTGGGTTCTTAGTTGTTTCATGCTCTGATTGGACTTGTTACTATTATCATCCTGAACCTCTTTTTAAATTATTACTATTTTTGATGAGGTCTAGATCTCCTAGGCTGGCCACAAACACTCCATTCTCCTGCCTCCACCTCTCATGTCCTAGGATGACTGATGTATACCAGCATGCCTAGTTTATCACCATTCTCTTTGACAGCTGATGTAAGTGACTCGTCCTGAAGGATCCGTCCCTTCCTTGTTGGGAAGTGGTTAGAAGATGGGTTTGAACACTTCTCTAACTCTCTTCATATGCTGAGTAGACTGTTCTATCCTGTGCTGTATTGCTCATCTCAAGTCTTTCATGTAGGACCTGTGCTGGAGTGACAGGGTCAGTACTTGACTGCAGAACTGAGGAGGTTCTGAGGGAGCAGCATTTTGAAGTGACATGGGAAAGGAGACTGGCACTTACATGGAAACTGCCTATTCTGTTGCAGAGTTAGTTGTGTGAAATGCTTTTTGAAAATCTAGGTCTTTTGTAGGTTGGATATCAGATATAACTCAAACTAGGTGGAATAGAATCAAGGATTCTGCTCTCTAAATACCCAAGCTCTCTGGGTAGGTAATTTTGTGGGAAGGACTCCCAGGAAAAGCACTTTGAAATATGAAGAAAGAAATGTGACTCGGAGGCACTAAATCTGAACCTGAGGAAATAGGACACGAACCAGAGAAGATTAATTTTCTGGAGTCTCACAAAACCTAATTCCTAAGTGATTTTGTAAAACAACAAAGATGGGGAGAGGGCAACATGGGAAAGTGAAGTAAGCCATTGCAGCAGCTGCTAAGGAGGTTGCCCTGAACTTGCTCCAGATAATGCATGGATGTGTCTCTCCTGGGTCACTTGTTTCCCAGTAGCTAGAGGCAAAAGACAAAGCTGGGCTTAGTGGCGCACACCTGGGATCTCAGCACTCTGGATACTGAGGCAGGAAGATCCCGAGTTCAAGTCCTGTCTGGGCAACTTGTAAGACTCTGTCTCAAAATAAAAATAAAGAGCTGAGGGCTTAGCTCAGTTGTAGAATCCTTACCTAGCATGTGTGAAGCTCTGGTTCAATCCCCAGTACTGGGAGAAAAAGTGTCTATTAGGTAAATGCTAGGACCATTTGCCTATGTTCCGCCAGGATTGTGGGTAGGGAGGAAGTGCTCACTAGAAGGAGGGGGTCTCAGTTGATATCATCATTCTGCAAGGATTGGGCCTTTAATTTCTGAGCTTAGGGTTCTCAGAGCCTCCTCTTTGAGCAAGAGAAATCAGGGAGTGGACCCCAAGCTGCAGTTGGGCAAGTTGTAATTTGTCAGTCAAATTACCTGGTTGCTGTTATCTATTTCTTTCTCTCCTGTTACTCTCCAACTTTGGGCAGAATGTAATATAAATACTTCTGTCCTTTCTCAGCATCTTTACTATGAGGGAGGAGTTGTAAAGAAAGTAGGATTCTCCTGAAAGGCAGCTGGGGTGGCAGCTAGTGAGCTAGTGGTGCTAGTGAGAGCCCCGGGAGGCTTTAAGGTAGAAGAAGGAATAATGTGTCATCTCCATTTGAAGATGAAGTATTATTTGATGAATGCTGTCAACCCTTTTCCTCCACTGTCACTCTGCAGTCTCCACCAGGCTGTTAAAGAATCCAGGTCTTTTAGGAACATACTTTCTGACCTTTAACAGCAGCCGCTGGCTTAATTCTTCATATTTTCCAAGAGCCACACCCATCTTCTGGGGAGATAGTTCAGTGGGAGGTTGGAGAACTCATTGTGTCTTGGTAGTTTTAATCACAGACCTCTGTTTCTTATATTCTGCCTCCTCCCTTATATCCTGTCCCTTCCATTTATTTCATCCTGAATTTATAAAGAATTTTTGTCTGAAATTCACTGTTCCATTTAAGATACAGTGACTGGAATGTTTTTATACCTCACGTATTTCTCTCACTTCCTCACATTGTCCAATGCCTCAGAGGCTGCTTTGGTGGGAAGGTAAGCCTTGGAGACCCAGGAAGTACAGTCTTAACCCCACATGGTGAGAGTAACTAGAGCCTGGCTTATTCCCCATTTTTATACATCCACTTGCTGATCCTTCTCAATAAGAGGGTGGGTGTGAGGGGGAGACAGTTCTGTGAGACAGATAAGCTGGGAGTTATTTATCTTTCCTCCTCAAGCAAGGAAGGTGGATAAGGAGAAATTGCAATTATTAATTACTGTACATTGGTCTGGGGAGGCATGGGTACCTGAGTTTTGATTTCTAGATGAGCTAGTGCAGGCACCTGTAATCCCAGTGCTAGAAGGGCGGCAGATAGGATTACCCCCGAGATGGTGAACAAGGAGAGCCCTGCCACCACTAACAAGGTGGTAGGTGAGGACACTCCAGAGGTTGTCCTCTGACCTCCACATGCACATTGTGCACACGTGCATTCACACACTAATTCCAGATGAAACTGTTACTTTTTAAAAAATTATATCTTTTTCCTTATTTTTTTTTAAGGAGATAGAGGGGAGGGAGGATGCACCACTTTGTGCATCTGGCTTGATGTGGGTACTGGGGAATTGAACCTAGGTCTTTAAGTATTGTGGGCACTCATTTTAACTGCTGAGCTATCTCTCCAGCCCGAAATAGTTACTTTTTAAGATTTTTTTATTGTGAACAAAGAGAATAAATGAGAATGAATGGGCACATCAGGGCCTTTTGCTTCAGATGCATGTGCCATAGTGCAACTGACTTTACATGGGTACTGGGGAATTGAATACTGGACCAGTGGGCTTTGTAAGCAAGTGCCTTTAACTGCTGAGCCATCTTTCTAGCCCCCTTCCCCCAGAAGAACTATTTCCAAAACAGTCTCCTTGATCCTTTTTAAATGAAATCTCTACAATGATTTGTTGTTTTGTTTTTTTGAGGTAGAGTTTTGCTCTTGCCCAGGCTGACCTGGAATTCAGTATGTAGACCCTACTTGGGGAGGGGGAGATTAAAAAACCACAAAAGAATAGAAATAAAAACACATTAAAAAATAGTTTAGAATATAGTCCAGGAGTCCACAAATTTGTTTTTCAAGGGTCCAGATGGTAAGTATTTTAGACTTGACAGACCCTGTGCTTTGTGGTGTTGTTCCTCAGCTTGATTGATAGGGCCAATCAATATAGGCAGGGGGTTGTATTTCAATAAATCTTTATTTAGAAAAACAGATGGAACAGATTTCTAATTTCTGATGTAGTTCATCGACTTTTTTCTAGTTTTGCCTAGTTATTTTTTAGGTAGAATTTTTTTTTAGCTTATTTGAATTTTTATTTTTAATTATTTAATTTAATTTTTAGTTTTTCAAGGTAGGGTCTCACTGTAGCCCAGGCTGACCTGAAACTCACTCTGTAGTCTCAGGGTGGCCTTGGATTTACAGAGATCCTCCTACCTCAGCCTTTTGAGTGCTTGGATCAAAGGCCTACGCCACCATACCTGGCTAATGATTTGCCTGGGCTGACCTTGGATTTGTAATATCCTGTCTCCTGCCTCCCAAGTAGCTTTGAGTACAAATCATCAAGCTCAAGTTTTTCTTTTTTTATTTATTCATTTTCAAGCAGACAGATACACACACACACACACACACACACACACACACACACAGAGAGAGAGAGAGAGAGAGAGAGAGAGAGAGAGAGAGAGAGAGAGAGAGAGAGAGAGAGAACCAAGGCCACCACCTTGTGGGTCTGGTTTATGTGGGTCCTGGGGAATTGAACCCGGGGCCTTAGGCACTGGAGGCAAGTGCCTTAACCGCTGAGCCGTCTCTCCAGCCCAAGCTCAAGTTTTTCTAAAAAAAAAATTATCTTCCCATATCTCTTGATGATTATTTTTAAATTTCCCTTCTTTGCCAGGCACAGTTATGCATTCCTGTAATCCCAGCACTCTGGGGACTGGGACAGGAAGATCATGATTTTGAGACCATATATATAGGGACAGCCTATATAAAAAAGACCCTCTCCCCATTTACTTTGGCATAGGTTAAATCTTCCTTGTCTCTCTCACTCTTTTCCCTTTTGAAGCAGTCTCACTCTAGCCCAGGTTTATCTGGAACTCATTCTATCCTAGACTGTCTTCAAACTCAGAACTATTCTACTTCAGCCACCTAAGTATTGGGATTAAAGGTATGCACCACCACACCTGGCCATTTTTATGTCTTTTAACCAATTTATTTAATTTATAAGCCTGCAATGTCTGGTCTATAATTAATCTGAAAAGGAAGGAACAGTTTTTTTTTTTTGGGGGGGGGAGGGGTTCAAGGTAGGGTCTCACTCTAGCCCAGGCTGTCCTGGAATTCACTATGTAGTCTCAGGCTGACCTTGAATTTATGGCAATCCTCCTACCTCTACCTCCCGAGTGCTGGGATTAAAGCTGTGCGCCACCACGCCCAGCAGGAAGGAACAGTTTTGAGTGGAAATGTGAACTAAAAGTTTGTGTCGATCAGGACTCTGCGGATTTGTGAGTGCTGGCCCAGTGTTACGGGCATAACAGAGTATTGGAACTATAAGCATATAAAATAAAGAATTGATGTCTGACCCTAAGTCAGACCCAAGCCAAGGCAACAAAAGCAACCTATTAGCAGACAGCCCTGGGAGGCAGGGAGTTCAGGCATCCAATTAGCAGCCAGCACAGGGGGGGGGGGGGCACTGATAGGCAGAGGTGGTAACAAGTTGCTAAACCAACTCTAAAATAGCCAAGATATGCTAAGCAGGCAACCCTAAAGTGTCCATGATACCAGCCCCAAGACAAAGCCCCCTGTGGCTGGGATATGACTGCATAAAAACCAGAATTTTTGACAGCTGCCTGCCACTCAGTACCTAGGCTGTCACCTGACGTCAGAAATTCTGTACAGCCCATGAGGACCCCTGGAGGCCATTCATCATGGAACTCTGCTTGTGGACCATGGACCAAACATTGCAGGTGAGCTGCCTTATGGTCAGGACAGGAGTAGAGCGAGAAATAGGGCCATTGAATATGTCATGTGTGATTAAGAGTGTAAATAAAGGAATTTTAGCATCGATACAGCCTCTCTCCATTAATTGCTCGAGACACCCAGTTAGCAGAGTAGTACACAGAAGTGTAAAACTTTTGAACCATTAGGTGCACCAGGCTTGGTATGGCATGAGTCTGAGTAACACTGTGCATTTATGGAGGCCCAGCTCACAACCCAAAGGTATCTCCTTGGGACCAGAGAAAAAAGGCCTGGGATAGTCACTGGTTTTGTGTGGTGTAGTCCAAGGCCTCAGGTAATTTCACTTGCATTCTAAATTCCGACATCCATCCACACTCTGTTCCTAAGTGTTTGGTGCTCTGTAACCTGAGCTCATTTCTTCAGCTTGGGGTCATTGTGGGGGATTTCTCTTCTGAAAAATAATTGGGGTGCCTAACCAGCCCAACAGAGTGGGTGGCTGCAAGATGCTTTCATCCTGAGTTATCAGGGATTCTTTTTATCTATTCCATGAGAAATTAAGTTGGGGGTTGGTGGATGAGCTGGGTGTGTAAGCAACCCCTGGTGATTGATTGTTCCTTCACTCTTAAATGCCTGTTCCAGCCAGCAAGGAGGCCCTGTCCCCTCCTGGAAACTTGTGCTCATCTTTCAAGACTCAGCTCAGATATCCACACACTGAATTAACTCACCCCAGGCCTCTCCATTAGAGCTTCTGTTTTCCTTCCCCTCTTCTTACACTTGCAACCAACCTCTAGATCATGCTCAGCATTTTGCTTTTTGCTTTTCTTCCTCTGCATACTTCCCTGGATTGTGGAATCTTTTATATCTCATTCTCTTTTCATAAACCACAGACATTTATTCATGTACTTAAATAACTTTAAGTGTTCTGAGTCATATTCAAAATATCATTTTAAAACAATTATTTCATAATCAGGACATACATACATACATACATACATACATACATACATACATACATACATACATACATACGGTAATTGTGAATGCTTGCTTGTTTACTTACAAGAGGCCCATTAGCCTCTGCCTTTCAGAGACTAGAAGAGAGTGAGTTCAGGCATGACCAAAGGCATGATCCCGTATCCCGTAAAGATCCATAAGTTTACCTCTTTTTCAGTTAGCTCAACTTTGAGATTTTAGTTTCTTGGTAAAGAGGGTAGAAAACTGCTTTATTAAGATTGATAAATACCCTATGTTTTCTGTAAATCTATGGCCTGCTGATTGTAATGAGGAAAGGATGATATATTCTGTGGAGAAATGTTGATATTTGGGCAAAAATCCAGCCTATAGAATCCTGACAAGCTTTGTAAGGCTCACAACACCACATAGCAGAGGTCAAATGAAGGGAGACTTTTCCAGAAAACAATGACCTACTGTTTAGCTGTAAAGAGATGCCAATTATAGCGGGTAGTGGGAGGTGAGCTGGGGTTACGAGGAAAACCAGAATATTTAGAAACATGTAATTGTTGTTTGTTGCCTTATAAAATGCCAGCACATGTCTCCATCTTTCTCCCTGAGCGTCCCACTTGAAAAGTCTATGGAATGAAGTGGACTAGAAACTGCCTCTGGTTTTTATGACATTAAACTTTCTGTGAAAACAAGTGGCGTGTGTAATTAAATTACTAAAGGGAGTGATAAATACAAGTTAGGATGTAAAGAAGAGATACTCTGATAATTCTTTGAAAACACTTTAATGGCACCTTGTTCTTCTGTTTTTGTTGTCTGCTTTGTGTAATATGCAAATCAGCTTAGTTACTCTCTTGCAAGTCAGATGAAACCCCTGTGTCCACCAGGCCTGTTTAACCAAGTTGAAAAGACAGTTGGTCCTAGTTTCTTCCATTAGAATTTGTGTGTTGGTTAGTGGATTGAGGACCCTTGAATTTAGTTTTACTAAATTAAATATTTCTCCATGATTGAGTTTTATAAGAGTAGGAGCCCTACCGTGTATTCTTGTTATTGTTTATTCATTAATTGAAAAAATGTTTTGATGAATCTGTTCACCTAAAGAATATTTCTGATATTTTATTCTTAACAATATGGAGAAATAAATTGCATTTTGCCCATGTCTTTATTGTCCCATTGTTTCCTCACTGTTCTTATCAATACACAGGCATTGCTTTTCCTTTCATTTTCTATGGGGAAGCCTTTTCCTGTTGCTTTTTGCTGCTGGTTAGCAAGTCTAAATGCTGAGCTTTTATTCTGGCTGAAGCTGTACTTGATATATTGGCCCAGTTTCAAACAGTTCTCTGTATTGTATGGGTGTGATTGGTTCTCTGGAATGTGTTAGAAGTTCATTCCTTGGGAAGGACTCTTCCTTCTGGAATGGCACTCCTGTGGCATGTTCCACACTGTTGGAGAGAATGTGCTTCGCTCCATTTAGTTATGTTTGGGATTAACTGGAGTTTAAGTTGTTAAGTAAAAAATATCTTTTAAAAATGTTTAGTATGTTAGGTCTTTTATGAGCTATAAATTCAAGCTTTAAAACAATACACATAAATAATACAAACTTGCTCCTGAATAATTTTTAAATTTTCTTGGAGTCATTCCTGCACTCAAAAATAAGATGAATTTGGGATTAATTTGTCTGTTTCCAGTGTAGTATTTGAGAATGCTGTTTGTAACTACCTGCCTTACAAATATTATTTCCTGAAATGCTTAACTTCAAAATGTGTGTTGATTGATTTTTGTTTTTCATTTTACACTGAACACCATGCTCATGTAGCTGAGGGAGTTCCTACAGGGTGAATTCTGGAGCTGGGTGTTGTAGTCAGAGGATAATTGGGTAGATAAGCTAATAGAATAAAGATATTTGGATAGTAATTGAGAGATCCTCTGCTGTGGAGGTGAAGTGAGTGTAGATCTAGGACGTGAGATGCCAGCAAGAGGACAGGCACAGAATGTCAGGCAGGGCACAGCAGGTACTGTTTCAAGCCTGAAAAGAAGGGCCAGTGTGTCCGCACAGGAAAGGACAGGGGAGAAGGCTAAATCTAAGAGGTAGCGATTGAAGGGAATGCGTGTGAGGCTTCTGGGTTTTAATGTTGAATGCTATCTATGGTGAACAAAGGTGCTGTCTTGTGAGACTGTGATGAAAGATGCACACATGAAGGCCTTTCATGGGGTGGAAGCTTGAGCCATGTGCGCACTGAGCCCTCTCTGAAGCACTGACTTATGGAGCTGCTAGTCCATGCTCGGTCAGTAGCCTGGAGGGTGCTCAGCAGGGGAAGGAGACATGTCTTACATTGTTTCCTTTTGTGCATGTTTCCCCTGTGTTGTATCTATCACAGAGACACTTTTCTTTTTTGGGATCTTTGTTGAAGTTTTAGTTTTAGTGGTAACTTTAAAAAATTATTCAGAATCTCTTGTTTAAATAGTAAATGTATAATTGCTCTAAATGTTATCCAAACAGCTTTTGTTTTCTGTGTAGTCGTATGACTACACAGTCGTATGACTAATTAGTAAGTATGGTAAACTGAAGAGGAAAACTCTGGCAGCATTCAGTAATAAACACATGGAATTAGCTGAGGCCCCTTTCTTGGCTCATGGGGAAAGGGTGATGTCAACTTCCTTCTAGGTTTGAGTCATTTGATGGGCAAAACAATCTGGTAAAAATGGGGTTTAGGTTTCAGACTGTGAATCACATTTTGTCATCAAATAATAGACTGCTAGTATTCTGGATGGTCTGAATAACATTGGAGTATAATCTCTCCAGTCAAAGATGGATTAAGCATCACTAGGTCTCGTCTCCCATTACAATTGTGAAACAGAAGTTCATGGACTTTGTCTATGCAGCATGGGGCAGGAGGCTTGAAATAGCAGCACCGCAAGCCAGTGCTTCGAGTGGTGAGCACATCAAGGTTCAAGCTTCCACTCCGTGAAAGACATTCGTACATGTGTCTTCCAAACCATAGTCACTGTTATTCGTTTTTCATGTAGACTGAACAGATTCTGTTTGCCAACACACAACACTGGGTAACATTGCCAAGCACCAGTTACCCTATGTCACCCTCACACGTGCTTTCAGATCTTTTCCAAAGGGCACCTTAGCAGACCACAGGAGCTCAGGAGGGTTTCAGTAGGGGAAGAACAAGATTAAGACGTAGGAAGTGGTGATATATATATATATATATATATATAGATAGATAGATAGATAGATAGATAGATAGATAGAGAGAGAGAGAGAGGGGGGGGAGCAAATTGAGAGAGAGAAGGGGGAATGAGGAAGGGAGGGAGGGAGGGAAGAGAACACCAACCAGGGTCTCTGGACATTGCAAAGGAACTACAGATAACGTGCCACTTTGTGAATCTGTCTTTTTTCATGGTACTTGGAAATCAAACCCTGGTGGTTAGCTTTGCAGGCAAACGCTTTAACTGCTAAACCATCGCTCCAGCCCCTCCTTCCCAAATTTATTGACCTCCAGTTGCAGATTGTGAAATCACTGTGTAATCATTCTTACTTACATAATAGCCTTTCTCAGGCTTCTTATTTAGTTTTGTTTTTTGAGGTAGAGTCTTACTCTATTCCAAGATGACATGTAATTCACTATGTAGCTCCAGGCTGGCGTTGAACTCATGGTGATCTTCTTACCTCTGTCTCCTGAGTGCTGGGATTAAAGGAGTCGGCCACCATGTCCAATTTATTTTACTTTTTATGTATGTTTGGACAGCAAGAGTTGCTGTCCTTTATGTGGGAACACCTGTCTCCTTTTTCCTTGTCCTTTGTCCTCTGTTGGATTTGTGTACCCCTCCCAGTTTCCCTTAGTCCCCTTAAAAAAATCAAGTTGATGAAAGAAACAAGTTCTTGGCTTTTCCACCTGGAGGTTAAAAAAACTTTCTCTCAGGGCTGGAGAGATGGCTCAGCAGTTAAGGCACTTGCCTCCAGTGCCTAAGGCCCAGGGTTCAATTCCCCACGACCCACATAAGCCAGACCCACAAGGTGGTGGCCCTGCTGCACTCTCGCTCGCTTGCCCGTGCTCTCTCTCTCTCTCTCTCAATCTCTCTCTCTGCTTGAAAATAAATATAATATTTAAAAAATTCTCTCTAAATATATTTACATTCCCTTTGAAGAAAAACAATGGGTTATACTTACTACTACAGGTTAAAAACATCAGCTGCTGGTAGCTGAACTTTGGTCCATGTTCTCTAGTGCACTGTAGACAATTAGGTTCTGTTTTATGCAGATGAGTCTAAAATTGTGGTTACAATCCTAGGCCCAGCCTAGTTTTCTGATCTGCTACTGAGGCACTGCAAAAATGATCAGCAGGCCAATATTTCTTTACTCTAGATTTTATTTTTATGTGTGTGTTTGTGACTTAAGTAATATGCAATTGGCTTCTTATTAAACAATGTGCTCCCTAAACACATCACCAGTTACCCTATGTCACCCTCACATGTGCTTTCAGATCTTTTCCAAAGGGCACCTTAGCACACGAGCAGAAGTACCTGGCAGATTCATTTGAAAGCGAATCAACATTTCTCATTACAACTGAAGTTGACAAATCTCAAGTTTGTTTAGGTAGGTCTTAGTGTAAAACTTGCAGTATGAATTTAAGGTATTCAAAATATCTTACTGGCTGTGTGTTCTAGAGAGTTTATGACAAGAATCTACCTTTCACTGTTATGTATTTCTCACCTCACTTAAAACACTCAGTAAACATAAATACAGAGTTTTAGCATGCCCTCAGGGAGGCACAGGTAGAGCTGCACTAAGACAACTCAGTAACTACCTAAGAGGTGATGTTGGCAGGGTTGTTTTAACTTTCTAAAATGACATCACCTAAAATTGTTTCAAGTATCAATTAGGAGGCCAAGCCTCCTTGACAATCAGGAGAGAGGAGTGCGAGTCTTGGTACCTGTGATCTGCTCGCTCTCTCCTCTAGGAAAATAGCTGACAATAGCGCTAGTTTGTCATTGTGCTGTAAGACCCTTCTCTAGCCCAGGCTGACCTGGAATTAAGTGAGCCGGGAAAAATTAAGAGCAAAACCCAGCTGGGAGTGGTGACGCATGCCTTTAATCCCAGCACTGGGGAGGCAGAGATAGGAGAATCAAGGCCATCCTGAGACTACATAGTGAACTCTAGGTCAGCCTGGGCTAGAGAGAGACCCTACCTCGAAACCCCTCCCTTCCAAAAGAAAAAAAAAAAAAGTAAAAACCTTGAAAGATTTAGTGATTTTTATTATGAGAAAGCCTGTTTCAAATTTTTTTCACATGCATGAAATGTGAAGGGAAATAGTCTCCATTCTTGAAAGAAATGTTTGTTTTGTCCTTAACCATGGCACATCCTTGATTTACTGTGTTTAAATGATATTTGGATAATACAGTTTAATGGCAAGCTAATACTGTGTTTTTCAAATGTGTTGACATGTTTCTATCAAGCCAATGTGTAAAATTATTTCCAAAATAATGGGGGGGGGGCTAGAGGAAGGTGGAAACAAAGGGCCAAAAGACAAGCTCAAATTAAGCAGAAGTCATTTCCAGTATCTAAAAGCCACTTGCATAGTAAGTGAGAAGCCAAGTATCCTGTCCCTTTGTGATACAAATATGGATCCTCTTTCTCTCAGCTGGGCTTATCCAAGTGTGTGAGTTTTAAAGGCTGTTTTCCTTTGTTCAGAGCAGAAAGACATAAAACAGCAAGAGGACCGATCTTTCCAGTTAACTTTGCACTGTTGATTTTAGGGTTCTTCTTTAACTTCTAACCATAGGTCTACGTCCTGCTCACAAAGATAAATAAATACAGAGGAGATATTACCCTCAACTCTCCAAAAGAGGATAAAAAATTTACACCTCAATTCTAGAGAGAGCTGGTGACATCTTTAAAAGGAAGGCCTTCTTGAAGTGAGCAGTCAGGGGTGATGAATGGGCAGTCAGCTGTGCACTGCCAGCTCTGTGGGCTGTGGGTTGCCATGGCAGCATGACTGGCATTCATTGGTCCTGCATGACTAACCTAGTTTAGTGGCAGGGCCTTTGGGCCTGGTAGAAGGTGCTTCAACCAGATCTTTCCAGAGCACAAGTTACAGGGCATGGAACTCGCGTGTTTCCAGTCCAACATGGGCCTCTTTGTCACTATCTTTCCTCATTCACTTGGTGCAATTCCCTTTTTCACTGCAAAGAAAAGAGAAAGGAGGATCACCCTCACTTGTCCTAACAGAATTTGGATGGCTTTCATTTTATCACAGTTTTTAACACCTCTGTAACACACCCATGCCCCAAGGATTTTCCTTCAAAAAGTCAGAGGAAATGTGCCATGACAGGCCCCAGCACAAGGTTGGCTCAGAAACTATATTGAATTCCTCGGGATTTTCAGCTCTCCAAGAGTGTGCATACCCAGGCATGCTGTAAGTTTCCAAAGCTTCATTCAAGCTGTTGTGCTGAGATGAAGTGAGGACTTCTGTCAGCAGACCATCTGTGCACAGGCCCCTCAGCTGGCTCGTGTTTGTTCTGCATGTGAATCTTCACGTGTGACCGCTGTTACCCACCACTGGTGGCCCGAGGCTTGCAGTTTCCTTCGTGGTCTTTCAAGTTGTTGTATTTATTTAAAAAAAACAAACAACCCAGAAAAGCTTGTAGAGGTCTCTGCTGCATTGTGATGAACCTCTAAGATGGTAGATTGAGTATGTGGTCTGAATGCAGGAATGTGGTGAATGAGAGATGTCAGAGTGTTTTGAACACTTTGGCCTAACTTCTGGTTGTCCTGGGTGGTTGCACACCCCACTTCTTCCCCTCAGGTGGTGCTATGACCCCCAGACACATGTGCTTATTCTTGAGTGCAGCCAGTTACTCCAACCACATATGTCTTCATGTTTATTATTACATTGTTTTAATCTCCATTTGGGGACTCCTGGAACAACTATAAAGTTGACATCAAGGCCCCAAGAATGAACATGGCCTGGGCCTGGCAGCCAGAAGTGAATGGGAACAAGCTCCATGTTGGGTATGTCATGGCTGCTTAGATGCAAGGTTATTTGCCTGTGAGAGAAGTCAATGTGAAGACTCTCAGCACATCAGGGATGACTTGTGAGCTCAGAGCTTATTATGGGATCAGGACCTCAAATTTGTAAAAACTTAAAAAGAAGCAAAGAATCGTAGCACACTTTTTAAAAACAACTGTAAATTAACTATATCCTGCCCACTGCCCCTCTTTCAGTGGCCTACCTGTGCAGTGCATATGTCAAATCGCTCCCTTATTTTGTGTCCCTGACAATCTGGCAGGGATGATACCTGAATCTTCACTGTGTACCTCCTGAGACAAAGGAATCAGGAGTGATATAAGTTGGCTGCCTTCTTTGTCATCATTGCCCTGTTTATCACAGCCTGGAAGCTTTGTTAGCAGAGTTGTGATGGGGGACAGAAGCTCTCCTGCCAGTAGTTTGAATTTTCAGGTCTTGATGAGCCTTTCTTTGAGCCTTTCCCACCCTCCCCACCCCCAACTTGGAAATCCTGCCTGCACAGGGCTGAATGAGGAATAGCAATGAGGTGGGTTAGTCCTCCATGGATTGCTGTTCTTCCCAGTGCTGTCTCAGCACCCCAAAAATGCACCTGGACACTTTCCTTCTCAGTCTGAAGTCTGCTGTGACAAGCCCTGCATGTCACCCTGATCCCCACAGAAGGTTTGAGAAGCTCTTAATGTGTGCTGAGTGCATACTATGCAGAGGAGAGGTCCAGAAGAGCACAACATTCACTGTTAGGTGCAGATCCAGGACTCCTGAGCACCCTGACAAGGGGCTGTCACTGTTATCCTGAGTATGCACAAGAGTGTTTCTCCATGATGGGGAAAGTCACCTTTAATTAAAGTGATAGTTAACTCAATGGTAATTATAGTTTGTGACTCATGTAGGACTTGTGTTGCTTCCTAAAAATCCCCTCATTTAAAAACTCTTCTCCCCACCCCCTCCTTGCTTTACATCTTGGCCTGAAAATAGTCAACAAAGGTTTACTGTGATGTGAATTGCTTGCTTCTTTGTTTTTTAAATTTACCATTCCCCTGATTTCAAAGTGTAATCTGCAAAAATACTGCCTGGGAACTTTTCATGCACCATTCCTTGAGCAACTGCAAGTTTATGGTAAAAGGTGACATAAACCAGAAATCTACTCAGAGTAATTGACAGAAGCCTGTTAGTTGCATGGAGAGGGAGGGAAAGAGAGAGAGGGAGGTAGAAGAGAACCACCCAGAGCAAGGGTCTTGCAAGGAGAGATGCTGTGGTAAAAATCCCATGCTGCAGCTGGGTGTGTGCATACCAGAGGAAAGGAGCTAAGGAAGACATTCATGCTGCTCAGAGGTTGAGTTGCCTGCTCAACCCCTCAAATATTGAGGGGAAAGAAAACAGTCATTTCCTGATCAGCGCTCTTCAGTGGCTTCTGTGGTTATATGCTTAACAGTATATGGTCTTCTGAACCAACAAGAGCAGTAAGTAAAAGCCGTTAAATAATAGAAAGGAATTATTATTTTTTTTTTATAGAAAGGAATTATTGAGAAGTCCTCAAGGCCATTGTTGCCAGCCAGAAGAGTCTTAACTAGAGTTGGTGGCATTCTGACCTGATGAGAGGAGATGCTGATTTACACTATAGTCCCTCTTTTATTATGCTCAGTAGCATAAATTATCTTTGTAGCTATGCGTTTGTATCTGTCCTCTTTGAAGTTTTTGATACAGTTGTTTAGGCAGATATGATTTCTTATTGAGACAGGATCTCACTCTGTAGACTAGGCTTGGCCCGGAACAGACTGTAGCCCAGGCTTCGAGCTCCACGGCAGTCCAGCTTCAGCCCCCTGAGTATTCGTGTTGTGAGTGAGAGCCACTGTGTCCAGTTTAAGCAGATAAATCTCTGTGTGTGTGTGTGTGGGGGGGGCTCTTGCTGCAAACTAATACCACATGCTTGTGACACTTTTTGTTTTTAGCTTTTGGGGGTGGCTTGGGAAATGACCAGGGTTGGCAGTTTGCAAGCGAGCACCTTTAACTCCTGAGCCATCTTTTCAGCCCCCTTAAGTAGATAATTTTTTTTATTTTGGCAATTATTTGAAGTGAGGGAGGGGAGAAAGAATAGAGTGTGCCAGGGACTCTTGTCACTGTAAACAAACTCCAGATGTAGGCATCACTTTGCATGTGGCTTTATATAGTCATGGGGTTGGCAGGCTTTACAAACAAGTTCCCTAGCAGGAAAGTAGATTTTTTTTTTTTTTTGGTTTTTCGAGGTAGGGTCTCACTCTAGTCCAGACTGACCTGGAATTCACTATGTAGTCTCAGGGTGGCCTTGAACTCGTTGAGATCCTCCTATCTCTGCCTCCCAAATGCTGGGATTAAAGGTGTGCACCACCATGCCCTTCAAAATGGGTAAAGTTTTGTATGAGATAGAAATCAGCTAGGTAGCTTAGCATGACAGGGCCCCAAAGTGGACAGATTTCTTGGGGGGTGGGGTTGTCTTTGAGCCTGTAGGGAAAGATCTAGGCTATTATACTTTATTACAGATCAGAAATGTCAAAAGGCCCCGGCCTTTGCTTATCTCTTCTGCCATAGGGAGTCCTTACACCTTCCTAGAGAATTAAGGCTTCTGGGAAGATTGCCCTTTTCCAGAAATTCTGACCCCAGACACCTACATAATGTCAGGACCAGACTGGCTAGACCAGCTGATGTCCATGGGGCTGATACACACACACACACACACACACACACACACACACACACACACACACACAAAAAAAAAAAAAAAAAAAAAAAAAAAAAGAAAAGAAAAAAAAATATTAGCCTGAATCTCAAAAGTGGCTTCTCAAACCCCATCCTGCCTCCCTGGACAAGACTGTCTTGCTTCCCAAACCCTCTCTTGCCACCTTTGGCCAGAGCTATATCTTCCTTCCTTTCCTTTAGCTCCCCGTCTCTTAAAGCCCTCCCGCCTAAAGCTCTGAGCTATGATAAAATCTTTCCGAACCTTATCCTCTCATCTGTGGATTTCATTCGTCAAATTCATAAGACAGGAACCTGGGGACACCCCAAAATTATTGGTGCATTGGTGTGTTGGTGAGGAACCCCAAATTTCCTGTATCTGTTTCTTTTTCTTCGGTGGTGGGTTTGTGGTATGTGAATGTTGTGTGTGTACATGTATACAGTCGCATGTGCAGAGGCCAGATGTGCCCTGCTCCTCTTCAACTTTTTCACACACGAAGTCTTCCACCAAACCTGGAGCTGCCATTATCAGTCAGACTGGCCTAGAAGCGAATGCCAGTGGTTCTCCAGTCTCTGTCCCTCAGGATTGGGGGTTGCTGGTGTACATGGCTACGCCTGGGTTTTCACATGGGTGCAGGTGATTGAAGTCTGGTCTTCTTTCTTGCCTGGTAGGCACTCTTACCTCCTGAGCCTTCTCTTCAGCTTCAAAAGTACAGGTTCTAGCCCAGTCTGACATGGATGGAACTCATTCTGTAGCCTCAGGCTGATCTCAAACTAACAGTGACCCTTTTATTTTAGCCTCCTGAGTGCTGGGATTAAAGGCATGTGCCACCACTTCTGGCTGCATATTTTTTCCATAGTGAAATCCAAGAGAAAGTAAATTCATAAAAATATTCCACAAGCCAGAGTATATGCACATACATACATACATGCATGCACACATACTGCAAGCATAATGACTATTTTATGTACACACACACACACACACACAGTATGGAAGTCAGGACAACCTCAAGTTGTCCGCCCCCTCCCCACCTTCTTTGAGACAGTTAGTTTAGTTTCTCTTGTCCTTTTGCTGCTGCCTGAGCCAGATTAACTCGGTTTCTGGATTCTCCTGGCCCTGCCTCCTATTGCAATATGCTAAGTGTTACATTTTGGCACCAGGGGAAGGGAGCTGACTGAGAGTTTCTGTGCTGGTGGTATTTATGTTCCAGGGGAGAGTCAGGGAGGAGCAGTGACCAACTGATGTGTTGGGCAAATCCATGGATTTGGGGAAGCTGTGCCCTGGGTAACTCTTGAATCACTCCAGATCTACTGGAAGCTGACCATTGGGGATGGGGTATGTGTTTGAGAGAGGCAGAAATTTGTAACTGGAGCACCCAGTGATGTCGAAGTAATTTGTAAATTTGGTAAAGGTGCCTGGTAGGGCTGTCTTTGGTTTAGGAGGTCTAGGTGGGGATTAGTGGAAGGACTGCCCCTTACTCCTTGCTTGGGAGAATGGTCAAGTACGAGGCCCTGCTGGGGGCCATTGGGATTCCTGCTAGAGCAGGTTTGTACTGGATTATGAGGGGATTTTAATGTCAAAGTCCGAATTTGGAATTTATTCTGCAGAGTAAGGTGCCATTAAATGCTTGTTATTTTAGATATTAACAGGGCATGAGAGGGCTTTTTTAATGAGAAGGTGTAGAATTGGGAGGGGGGTGTTGGGATTGGGGGGGTGTTGGGGAGTCAGGGAGACCATCAGGCTCATATCAGAGATAATAGAAGGAGGAGAGAACAGAGAAGACAGAAGAGGTTTTGTGAAGAACATCTGTCATCAGGGCTAGCAATTGGAACGGTAGAAATTGGATGTTTTCTTATTTACTCAAATCACATTAGTAGTTAGGATGCAGTAGATTCCCCGGAAGCAAGTCTGCAAAGACGAATCTTTATAGATTTTTTGCTTTGGGTGGGTGGGAGAGAGCAGAGCCTCATGGTGCAGGATGATCTCACTGTGAGCTAGGATGACCTGGAACTTCTCTGCTCCTCCAGCCTCCACCTCCCCTATGGCTGTGATCTTAGGCAGGTGCCACCATTTAATTTCATCATTCACAAGGGAAAGGCTATATGTTGCAGACAAGTGAGGCAGGCTCAGGTTTGGCTTAGATGGAGCTTAGTTCATCCTTTCAGAATCTTCTGACCAGTTCCTCAGTGGGTGTGCTTTAACCCTTTAGTGCCAGGACTAATGCTGTAGATACATGTCTGTGCCTCAAGTGTTGCAGGGTTGGTGCTCTGGGAGGGTTAGATTTCCACCATGAGGCAGAAACCCCCCAGACTCAAGGTCCCTGTCCAAGTCAGGAAAGAATTGAAAAATGAAGACTCAGAACAGTTAGTAGAAGCAGGGGAGAAGAAAAATTGGGAAAGTCAGCAGGAATTCCTCCCCAGAGAGGAAAAACCAGGGAAGAATTTCTCACACATGGGAAATAAGCTCTTCTCCAGGGAAAAACTCTCATACATGGCTCAGGTTCAGCATATAAGTGTGTACAAGCCTTATATGAACCAGGCTCAGGTGTGTAAGAAAGACCTGATTGGTTGTTGGGTCCAGGAGGACAGGGAAGGGCCAGCCCACAGATGTTAAACCCTAGAAAATTGAGAAAACAGGAAGGACCAGGAAGCTGCTACTGCTTGGGGTATATTGAATCAGGCTGGAGTTCCAGGCTTGCATGCAGGGTGCCTGCCATCCACGTGTCTTTGTACCAAGTCCTAGTTAACTATCTGTTTAAAGAGCTGCTCTGCTTCTAATTCATATCATAAGTAGATTCATATCATCAGATTGTAAGACAACTCATTAGATAGAGCTGACATCTATAATTGGATTTTTCTCACCCTTGACATTTGAAATAAGAAATAAAAACCATTCTCTAGGGTTTATATGCCAAGACACTCCCAGTAGAGGAGGCTGAGAATATAGTAAATACCGTTTTGGGTACCTGGTAATCTTTTAATAAGCCTTTTGATTTTAATCCTCTGAAGTGTTTGCTGCTTACCCTGGACTAAAGCCTTCTTAAAGTTCCCATCCTGCTTGCTTGCTCCTTCGATGAAGTGTTTATCCCACACTTTGCAAGCTAAAACTAAAACGATCATTTCTCTCGACTCTGTCCCCCACTGCCTCTGAAAGACCACCCAGAAAAAAGAGCAGCATTCAGCTAGAAGCTGGTCCCATGGTGGAGGTGCTGGCCCAGTGACCCTGGACACCCAGAGCCAGGACTAGAAGCAGGGGGATCTTAGCCACTGACTTAGCTTGCTTTTTCCTCTTTCTGTCTTTGTCCCTCAGCTCCCCTCCCTGACGGTCTGGAGGTCTGTATAGATCAGGTTACCCTGACACTTGAGTCAGTGCTCCTGCCTCTGCTGCACCACCACACCTGGCAGGACTCAAGCTTTATTTTTATATTTATTTATTTATTTATTTTTGGTTTTTCGAGGTAGGGTCTCACTCTAGTCCTAGTCTAGGCTGACCTGGAATTCACTATGCGATCCTCCTACCTCTGCCTCCCAGAGTGCTGGGGTTAAAGGCATGCACCACCATACCCGGTTTATTTTTTATTTTTGAGCTTTAAAACATTTATTTACTTGAGGGCTGGAGAGATGGCTCAGCGATTAAGGCACTTGCCTCCAGTGCCTAAGGCCCCAGGTTCAATTCCCCAGGATCCACATAAGCCAGACCCACAAGGTGTTGGCCCTGGTGCGCGTGCGCTCGCTCGCGCGCTCTCTCTCTCTCTCTCTCTCTCCCTCTCCCTCTCCCTCCCTCCCCCCTCTCTCTCCTTGAAAATGAATAAATAAATTTAAAAAATTGTTTAAAAAATTTATTTACTTGAGGGGCTGGAGAGATGGCTCAGCAGCTAAGGCATTTGTCTCCAGTGCCTAAGGACCCTGGTTCAATTCCCCAGTACTCACATAAGCTGGATGCACAAAGTGGCACATGCATCTGGAGTTCATTTGCAGTGGCTAGAGGCCCTGGTGCATTTTCTCTCTCTCTCTCTCTCAAATAAATAAATAAACATTATTTGCTTGAGAGTGTGTGTGTATTTGAGTGAGCCTACATGCATGTGCATGCATGAGCATGCCATGAGCTGCTGCTGCTACTAAACTCCAAACATGCACCACTTTGTGCACCTGCCTTTACATAAGTACTGGGGAATCAAATCTGGGCTCTCAGCTTTGCAAGCAAGTGCTGCTGAGCCATCTTTCCAGCCCCTTATTTTTGTTTTTATCCAGGTAGGGGGTCTCACTTTAGCCCGGGCTTAACTGGAACTCTAGCCCCAAGCTAGCCTAAACTCAGGGCAATCCTCCTACCTCTATCTGAGTGCTGGAATTGTAGTTGTGAGCCACCACACCTGACTAGGCTTTGTTTGTGTCACTTCTGGTTATGCTTCTTGGATCCCTTACCTCCTTCCTCATACATACTACAAAACTTGGATACTGATAAATCTTGTTTTTGTTCTTTTGTGGCATTTGAAAAAGCCTGTATAATGAAGGCAGAAACCTGCTTCGAATTAGAGAGAAAGAAAGACGCAACCAAGAAGTTCACCAAGAAAAAGAAGCATTTCCTGAAAAGACCCCTCTTTTTGGAGAGCCCTACAAGGTATTTTACTATATATGAAAAGGTTAGAGTCTGATTTATCACGACATTAAACACTGTGATGAAAAGGTCCCTTGGAACTAAGTTCAAACAAGGGTCACAACTGTGAAAATAATTTATCCCAGAGTTTGTTTTTGAAAACAAAATCTGAAATTCTTTGAACATTGTTAGACAGAATTACCAAAGTGTGTGGTTTTCCTTTGTAATGTTAGCCTCCTGTAATTAGTAATGTGTATCCAGGACAGGCTTCTCAGCAGGGGAAATGAGTTAAAACTCTGCATTCAATTCTGCATGTTGCACATTTAAGTTGAAAGGGCTTGCCCTTAGCAGTATTAGGTTCATTACATGATTGTTCCCCTTAGATTTGTTTCTTGAATCTGACTCTACTGTCTCTTTGCAGACAGCAAAAGGGGATGAGCTGTCAAGTCGAATCCAGAACATGTTGGGAGACTATGAAGAAATGAAGGAGTTCCTTAGCCCCATGTCCCGCCCTCAGTGCTTGAATGCTTCTGAAGACAGGTTGGGGAAGCCAAGATATCCTTTATTTCCTGATAGGGGGAGCAGCATTCCATCAAACTCCTTCCACATGCGTCCTCAACACCAGCCCATTCACACCCCTTCTGGGCCACTTCCTTTTGGTAACAGCCACAACCCAAAGATGGCACCGCCAAGAACAGAACCATTGCCAAGTCTCCATGCCCAAAGCCATGACGTACAGGACAGCCAGCACCTGACCCAAGATCGCCTCAGTCAGGATGGGTACAGCTCCAGTCTTCACAAGAAAGGTGACCCCCGAGCTGAAGGAGACCATTGTGCTCTGGTGACAGACTTGGCTGCAGGGAGGGAGCTTGCTCCCTTAATCTCTATGCCTTCTCCAGTACCCCCATTGTCACCTGTACATTCCAGCCAGCAGACTCTTTCCAGGATGCAAGGAACCAGCAAGGTTCATAGCAGCAGCAGTAGCAATAAAAGCTTCTGCCCAGCCAAATCTCCCAAGGACTTGGTGATGAAGGCCCACGATAGAGAGGCTCCTCAAGACAGTTTGGTGGCAGCTACCAGCCTTGGGGTAGCCCCTGCACAGCCTCCTCAAACATTCCCACCATCCTCTCTCCCTTCAAAAAGTGTTGCAATGCAGCAGAAGCCCACTGCATACGTCCGGCCCATGGATGGTCAGGATCAGGCTCCAAGCGAGTCACCTGAGCTGAAACCACCACCAGAGGACTATCATCAGCAGACCTTTGAGAAAGCAGACTTGAAAGTGCCTGCCAAAGCCAAGCTCACCAGACTGAAGATGCCTTCACAGCCAGGCGAGGTGGGTGGAACTTCTTTTCTTTCTTGGAACAGTTCCAAGCTTCTCAGCTGAGTCTGGCTTTGGGGTGGAGGCATTCCTTTGACCTTAGGATCTTGTCAAGCCAGGAGAAACTTGGGTCTCAGGTGAATTATTGGGGATTATTCAGATGAATGTTCTTCTTTTGAGACAGTGGCACCCGACTAGGTTGCTCAGGCTAGCCTTTGAGGTCCTCCTGCCTCAGCTCCCATTACTGGGATCACAGGCTTGCAGCACCTTGCCTAGCTCGAGATGCTCTTTGCAGAATACTTTACAAACTCTTTATGGAGCCATGTTTAACTCGCATGGTAAAATACAGAGATCCTGAGCGGACAGTTTGTGTCTAGGCTTGTGTAGCCATAACCCAATCAAGACAGAGGTTTCTAGTGCCAAAGCGATCCTTTTTGTTTGTTGTGCCTTAACAGTAAGAACAAGACACCTGGAATTATAAGGAGTTTTTGTAACCAAAAGTTCTCCTGTAATACTTTTTATTTACCACCTTAAGACAAAAAAAAAAAAAAAAAAAGATTGGATGTGTGATATCTCATTTGAGACTGAGTCACAAATATACAGAATGTTACTCAGCTGTAGTGTTTCTAAGTAATCAAAATGCTGTACATTTAAAAATATATACTTATTGGGCCAAGGAGATGGCTCAGTGGTTAAATGTGCTTGCTTGCAAAGTCTACTGGCCTGGATTTGCTTGCACTGAACCCACATGAAGCTAGATGCATGAAGTGGCGTATGTGTCTGGAGTACATTTGCACTGATGAGGGTCTGACTCACCCATATTCTAGCACGCTCTCCCCCTTTCTCTGCTTACCAATAAATGAATGAATAAATCTTTTAAAAAGTATTGATTTGCTTGCCTGTGCATGCATGTGTGCGCACTAAGTGCACCAGAGTCTCTGGCCACATTTGAATGCCACATGCATTCGCCATATGAATGAATGCTCCACTTTGTGTGCAGGCTGTACCTGGGTGCTAAGGAATTAAACCTGGGCCTGGCAGGATTTGCAAGCAAGTGCCTTTATTTATTTATTAATATTTTATTTATCCATTTTCAAGGAGAGAGAGAGAGAACGAGAACACGCACGTACCAGGGCTATCACCTTGTGGGTCTGGCTTATGTGGGTCCTGGGGAATTGAACCCTTAGGCACTGGAGGCAAGTGCCTTAACCGCTGAGCCATCTCTCCAGCCCACAAGTGCCTTTAACCGCTTGAGCCATCTCCCTGCCCCCTTGTACTTTTTTTTTTTCCCCCGACATAGGGTTTTGATGTAGCCCAGGCTGACCTGGAATTCACTCTGTAGTCTCAGGCTGGCCTCGAACTCACGGTGATCCTCCTACCTCTGCCTCCCGAGTGCTGGGATTAAAGGCGTGCGCCACCACGCCCGGCTCCCCTTGTACTTTTGTTGTTATTGTTGTTTTAATATTTATTATTTAGAGAGACTGTGTGAGAGAAAGAGAAAGAGAGAGAATGGGTATGCCAAGGCCTCCAGCCACTGCAAATGAACTTCAGGCATCTTGCTTTATGTGGATACTAGGGAACTGAACTGGGGTCCTTCTGCTTTGCAGGCTAATGCCTTAACTGCTGAGCCATTTCTCCAGCCCTTGTTTTTGTTTGTTTGTGGTAGGGTCTCACTCTAGCCCAGACTGACCTGGAATTCACTACGTAGTCTCAGGCTGGTCTTTGCCTACCTCTGCCTCCCAAGTGCTGGGATTAAAGATGTGTGCTACTATGCCTAGCCTCACTTGTACTTTTTTAAACCAAGAAAAAAAATTTTCTAACCTTGTGATAAATGGCAGTACTGTATCTTATCACTGACATTTGAACCTGTTGGTAATAACATTAAAGTTAAAAATTAGCTGGGCGCCATGGCGCGTGAGCCCTCGGGGTGGTAGAAGGATCACTGGAGTTCTTGGCTATCCTGGGACTTCAGAGTGAGATCACCCAGGTTAGCTTGGGCTAGAGTAAGACCTTACTTTAGGTACCCTCCGCCAAAAGGTAGAACAGGATGAATTATTTTAACTAATAATTTACTTCATTTGAAGGCCGTGGCAGGGGAGGGGTGGTGTACTCACTCTCACTTATGTTATCTAGAACTGTGCTCAGTTGGTCCTACCACCCCAGCCTCCCAAATAACTGGGACGACAGGTGGGGTTACAGGTAAATGGATTTTAAAAGCCCATCTTAAAATAAAAGTCGGATCTAGCCAGAGTATTTGTTCTTCAGATGTCAACTTTTGCTGTAGAACAGAGATGTTGGAGTCTGTCCTCAGTTGCTGAGCTGTGAAAGCCTCTGGGTGCCTTTGCAAAGTGACATTTGCCTGGGGGCTGAGGACAAATGAGAAAGGAAGAGGGAAGCTGCTGGGTGAATAGACCTGACTCCAGCTTGTGTAGCAGAAGGAGCCACTTAGGGAACATGAGCAGTGCGAGATAGAATAGAACCAGGCAAGGACAGCCCACCTCATGATAGTGAAGAACTTAGTTGGGAATTCCATTGCTTCAGTATCAAGTTGGGTCGTTATATCTTCTTAGTTTAAGAAATAGTTGGGGGGGGGCAGTTAAGTATTCTTTACTTTAAAAAAAACTGGAAAATAGCTTTAAACCAATTTTAGGACCCATTAGCAAATATTTGCATAGCCTTCCAAATCCTCAACCATCTATTTAATTAAGTGCAGGGGCTTGAATGTCAGCGAACTATTGGTGTAGCTCGGGGTGAGTACAGTCTGGTGGAGAGAGGAGCCCATACCTCCTAAACAGTCTGAGGGCAGTTGAGTGCACGGGGATTCTGTGTGAATTCAGCTAGTAGGTTTTCACACAGATGCTTCAGGAGAAGGGATCTAGGGTTCACTTGCTGCTTTCTGGCAGTGGAGGCAAGTTAGCAGAGCTAAGTGGGGATTTCTGCTGAGGGCATTTGGACTGTGGTAGGTGGCCCTTGCACATTTTTGAGTGGGAATGAACAAGACCTTCCATAAGTTTGGGGGCAGAATGGGGCTTCTGGGCCCAGGCCCATCTGCTACCAACATTTGAGTAAGCTCGTCATCTTCAGTCAACATCCTTGCAATGTGGCGGACGACTCCCTAGGGTCCCTGCCAGAGTCCTAATGCCAGTTGCAGCTGCCTTGCCTATCAGCTCTGTGCTGCTTCTGGTGAATGGGACAGGAAGCTAAGGGGCGAGGCAGATGGAAGGCTCTGTGGCCCACATGAGGTGGAATGAGGAGTTTGGAGTGAAGGAAGGAAGATCTGGGGAGCAAAAAATGGGTGTTTTGTTTTTGCTTTTTTGGGCTAGGTTTTAGAGTTCCTTTAATTTTCTTTTAAGCAGCAAACCTTGTACATATCACAGACTTGGCATTTATTTTTTGTTTACACATATAACAAAATTGGTACTTTACATGTTGTTTTTTTAAAATTATTTTTATTTATTTGCATGTGCCTGGGTTTCTTGCCAGATGCTTGTACCACTTTTTACATCTGGCTTTAAGTGGCACTAGGGACTCAAATCTGGGCCAACAGGTTTTGCAGGTGCCTTGAACTGCTGAGCCATCTCCCTAGCCCCTTACATGTTTATAAAAATGTAGATTGAATTTAAAATCTCTTAACTTTTATTTCTTTATTAACCCAGTGGACACAGCTGGGAGATTAGGAAAAGCAAGAAGCTGTCCCTGTCCCCAGAGCAGGTGAATCTTGATTGACTACAGCACCCTACATGCTTGTGGACCCATGCTTGCGGGGCAGAGGAGGAAGGTAGCTGCTGAGAGGCTGGAATGGAGGCTTCTGGAGACTCTTTCCTGGCACTCTGAAAGTGAGGGTGGTTCCAGTTTTTGGTTTACTTAATTCCCCTACCTATTCCTCACTTCTTCTGTGAGAATGGGTTTTGCCAAATGAACCCCAATAGGAAAGTCACCTTGGCCTTTGCAGTTCCTTCATTTTCAAGCCATACACAGTGCCAAGTAGATCCCTTTATACTAACTACTCTCTGTTCTTGGTGTTATGTTATAGCTAGTATACTGAAATGAGTCCTTCTCATAGTTAAACTTATTGCTTCCTCACATGCTGACTAAAGGAAGCAACAATCTTAAGGTTAATATCTGAATAGAGGCCAGAGGTGCCATTGGCAGTCTATGTCAGCAGGATGTCCCTGATCTCAAGGGGTGTTCCAGCTGCAGAGTTGCCATACCTCCACGGTTGGTCCAGCTGGCAGAGGAGGTTTCTGTGTACCTATTTTCTGCCTAGAGTTAACAATTTTAAAAAGCTGTGGTACTTTCTTCATGAACATATGGACCTCAAAGCTGGGGAGCAGGGTAAAATTGCAAGGTTTTAGACAGGGTTATATGGGAGAGCTTGGACAAATGGCTTGGTGTTTAAAGACTTACTTGCAAAGCCTGCCAGCCTGGGCTGACTCCCCAACTTGTTCACATAAAGCCACTGGTGCTCATTTACATCAGCAGCAGGACCTCCCCCACCTACCACATACAAATAAAGAAAAAGCAGGTGAGAGTGAGAATGAATTGGGCCAGGTATGGTATTATCCTGTAACCCTAGCACTCAAAGTAAAGACCAAGAGGTCTGGAAGTCTGGGCTATATTGGGAGACCCTGTGTCAAAACCAAGGACTGGGGATGTAGTTCAGTGGTAGAACACACACCTAAGATGTATAAGGCCTAGAATCCAATCCCTAGCACAGTAAAGTTAAAAAAAGTAAACTAATAAAGAAATTGAATAAGCAGATATTCGGTAGATCAAATGATGTGCTGAATTTAGAATATTGTCATTTTAAAGGTAAACATAGTCTTTTCATTTTGCAAATAGTGCCTTTAGGATAAAGTCATTTTATTTTGCAAAGATGTGTAGTTAATATTGACTAGAACACAGGCACCTCCAGTGCCTCTTGCCTGCAAACACAGTCCAGTCACATGTGCCACTCTGTGGGTCTGGCTTTTTGTGGATACTGGGGAATGGAAGGTAGGCTTTACAAGCAAGCAAACTCCTTTAAACACGGAGTCACTCTACAGCCCCCCAATGCCGTTTTCACTAGCTCTGTAGATTCTGCTTTCTACTGATAATCTTCCTGTGTGAAGATTCCCATGGCCTGGGATACCCCTAATCTGGAAATCTGAAATACTCTGAAATCTAAAAACTTTCTGAGCACTAACACAACGTCACAGGGAAAACTCCACATCTGACCTCATATGATGGGTCAGAGTCAAACTGCAGGCACACTAAACATGTATAAAATTACTGTTTTGGGCTGGAGTGATGGCTCTGCAGCCACCACACTGGTCTATAGAGCCTTACAACCGAGTTTGGTTCCCCAGTACCCACATAAAGCCAGTTGCACAATGGTGCATACATCTGGAGTCCATTTGCAGCAGCTGGAGGCCCTGGCACACCCATTCTGTATATTTTCTCTCTCCACTTGCAGATTAATAAAAGTATTTTTAAAAACAAATTATTGTTGGGCTACATGTGTATTAGGTTCATTGGAACCGTAAATGAATTTTGTGTTTGGTCTTCCTATTATGTATATGTATAAATTCCTCAATATAGAAAACTCCAAAGACCAACACACAATGATCCTAAACATAAGAGACTCTTGGTTGTTTTTTGAGCCAATCTCACACTAAGTAGTCCTGGCTGGTTAGAACTCAGGCTTACTTAAGTCTGTGATCCCTGCCTCTGGATAAGGAATAGCCTGGGTAGGAATACAAGACCTACATGCTTACCTCAGGAAATGGATAGATAGCAGAGTGACTGTGGACTGAACTCCCTGAGTGAAGACTTCCAAAGCTACCGTGTTGAGTGAAGAGCCAGGAACCAGTGCCCTAGATCTCCCTAGAGGCTAGCCACGTTTTAGACCTGCACATATCTAAATATAGATGTTTAAAAATAGTGAAAAGCAACCCACAGATATTTTGAGCAGAAGACACTGACAGGCAACTTGTCTGCAGCGGCTGCTTTGTTCATGCTTGGCATTTTCTGTTTCTTCTTTTCCTTTTAGCCAAAATTTATAAACTAGAGAACTCAGTTTCAGCAAACAAGACTTCCAGTTTCTCCAGAAACTTTCACTCACTGCTAAGTAGACTACCTGTATTTTTGGACCCTGGCAAGTTCTTGAAAAACATTTTAAACTCTGTAGGAAACATTTTAAGTGATACAGGCAAAATATTTTTTGAAAAGCTCTGAATTGGCTAGTAATGAGCCAGTGCAAAGAACAGAATTGCTGGGAGCAGTCCAAGAGGAAGGTGGAAAACTGAAACTGGAAGATCTTTTGGGTGGTATTAATTGGAATTGTTTTTCACTTTCTGTTCCTTCTCGAAAATGCCAGAAGTACATTTGGTACTGGGATAAGAAATTCCTGTTCCTCCTCGTTGTTTTCACACTTGAGATGTTTGTGGATGGATATTGGATCCCCTGTAGGTCTCTCAAGTAGTGACTTGGCCAAGACACATGGACATGCAACTCTTTGGAGTCTGCCCAGGCCGTGTGCTCTCCGAGTCCTTTAGTTACCTCTTGAGCTAGATTAATTGTGTTTTATTTTGAGCCAGTTGATAGTCTCCAGGGACAGAAAACCAGATATTCCGAGGGAGAGTCCCGTTGCAGACTGAGTCAGTGGTTTTGATTTGGGCTGTTTTAGTGGGTGAGCCTGGCCTACTTTCTTTCTGCATGGTCCTCTTTAACCCCAGGCTAATTTGTCAAACTCCCTCTAATCTCTTTAATCCATTTGGCTGAAAGGTTTTTGAGATTAAATGTTTTAATCTAGGGGCCTCAGTATTTAAGTAATTAGAGGTCCTATTTCTACTTCTGTCCTGTAGATTAAAAAAAATAAGTTAACAAATAATAGAATTAAAAGACTGCACTTTGGGAAGAATTTGGAGCTTTGGATTGAATGCATGAGCATTCAAAGGAAAGCATTTTCAATGTTTATTTCCTGCAATCTCACGCCTACAAATTCTTCTCCTTTCAGGTCAGCTTTTTTTTGGGGGTGGGGTGGGTAGGGTCTTGCTGTAGCCCAGGTCTGGAATTCACTATGTAGTCTCAGGGTTGCCTTGAACTCATGGCAATCCTACCTCTGCCTCCTGAGGGCTGGGTTTAAACGTCCACACCTGGTAGCTCTGCTCCATGCCTCCCCCGCCCCTCCCAGCCAAGGCTGACCTGGAATTCACTATGTAGTCTCAGGGTGGCCTTGGATGCTTCCGCATTACCACCCCTGCTTTCAGGTTGGCTTTTGTTATTACTTTAGTTATCCATAATTATGTATGCCATTTTTAATGTCAAATCAGAATAATTAGCACTTCCATTTCCTTGGGTATTTTTTTTAAAAACACTATACTGATTAGAGAGTGATAGAGATAGGGAGAAAGTGAGAACAGGTGCACCACGTCCTCCTTCCACTGCAAATGAACTCCAGACACATGTACCACTTTGTGCATCTAACGTTACGTGGGTACTGGAAAATTGAACTGTGGCCTCCATAGGCTTTGCAAGCAAGTACCTTTAGCTGCTCAGCCCTCTCTCCAGCTCCAAAAGAGTTGAATTTTGAAGCATTTGGGGTTTTGGATATTGGTTAAAAAAAACTTTCCAAACTAAAGGTTCTGAGAAGAAAAAGACATAAAAGTAAGACAGAGTAAGAACTCTAATAAGGGTAGGTGCAGTGGGACAGTGAGCTTACAGAGTCTGATGGGACCAGTTTTTGCAGTTCTTTAGTTACTAGACCAAGGACATCCACATGACGTGTTTAGAGGTAGTTGTGACTAGGATTGAGATTTGAACTCAGTGTCAAAGGGACCATGATTTTCTAGGTGAATAAGGCGCACGCATGTGTGTGTGTGTGTGTGTGTGTGTGTGTGTGTGTGTGTGTGTGATTTGCTTGCTTGTTGTGCTGGGGATTGAACCTAGGGCCTAAAGTGTGCTTTATCACTGAGTTGTATCCCTAACCTCCAACTTGATTTAAAAATTTTTTGAGGTAGAGACTCACTGTAGCCCAGGTTGGCCTCGAACGAACTCACAGTGTCCTTCTACCTCTGAACCTCTTGAGCACTAGGATTACAGGTGTGAGCCACCGTGGAAAGGAAAGGTAGGAAGCAAAACTGCACTACTACAATTACGTATCAGACAGCTGGTTCCAATGAGAGGATGATTGGAACTCAGTTTTTGCTTCCCACCTTTCCTTTCCATGGTGGAAACCACCCAGATGGTTTCCTTACTTATTTTTACATATGACTGCTCTCTCCAACCACTCCTACCACTTGCTGTTTTTTTTCCTATGACCTCACAGGAGGTGTTCTTACTTCTGCCCTCCCCTTTTGCATCGTTTAAACCACTGCCTATCACCCAGCTCTTCCCAGCTTCAGTGCAGAGCACACCCTCCACTCATCTGAAGTAGGTGAACTGTCTGTATCTGCACCCTCTAAGCCTCTGTCCTGGGCCTTCGCTCCATACCGGACGCCCTCCTGAATGACTCAAGGAAGCTCTCTACTTGCATCTGTGGCACCCTGGCATGCCCTCTTCTCCTCTGCAGCTGGCTTCTCTTCCACCTCTTCAGACATGAAGAAGCCTTGGAGGCTTCTTTTACTGTCCACCCAGTGATCTGCCCTCACCTTCCTGGTGACTCAAGGCTCTGCACTGGAGATTAGCACACAATGGTGTTTTCCACCCCAAACACTTATCCTTTTATCCATTTGTTTGTTGAGCACCTCAGAGCCAGTCTTGTTGCTCCCTTTCCTCTACCCCCTCACACACAGTGTGCTTCCGCTTCCTCTTGAGCATAAGGCTCACTTCCTTTCTGTCATCTGCTTTAGCTATTTGCCAGCTCAGTCCAGTGCTATTACTTGATGATTAGCCATAGGAAGTAGCCCCATTTCTCCCACCACCCACATAGTTCAGATCTCTAGCATCATTCTTGAACTGATAACTTACTTCTAACCTGTCTTCCTGCTTCTGACACTCTATTCCATAAAAAAGTAGTTTTTGTTTTTCTTGAAGTAGAGTCTCATTTTAGCCCAGGCTGACCTAGAACTCAGTAGCCCCAGGCTGGACTTAAACTCAAAGCAATCCTAAAGGTGTAAGCCACCATACCAGGCAAAGAAAGTAGTTTTATTAAATGAAAATTGAATCAAGTTAAAGATCTTCCAAACAACCCACCCCTCCTTTCTATCCACTTCACCTCTCTCTTCCAGCCACCTATTGGGTGTCATTATATTGCTAGATTGGCCTCAGGTGTTTCTTATGGGTCCAAGTGGTCCTACCTCATATTCATATCCCTGACAGCTGTGGCTTCAGGTGAATGCCACTGGATCAGTTTGTAGTTGTTTTGTCTTGAGACAAGGATCTGGGATCACAGGTGAGTGCCACCATACCTGGCTGCCAACTTAAATGAGCTCCTCCTGGTTTCTACAGTTAAAAGGTGTGATACTTCCTCTGTCCCCTGTACCCCTTAAGTGGTTTCTTGTGCTCCTACTGTGGCCCGAGTGGCAGCACTTCTCCCTGTATTGGGCTCTGTCTGTTCTTCTTCCAGGAGGTAGTCATTTTGAGGGCAGAAATCAGTGTGTGACTCTCATGCACTGAACAAGTGAGGACTGGGTGAAAATGGGACTTTTTGCCACTGTGCACAGCTTGAAGATTTTCTAACAGTTGGGTTTTGAGCTGGAATTTGGAGTTTAATCCCTTTTCAGTGTTGGTCTGAGTAGAGTAAGATACTGTATGGTGTGAGAATTGATGTCTTACTTTGGACGCTTGGCTAGGAACCTGGCACTGTGCTCAGCTTTTTAAAGGAATTATGTTTTCCACTTAAGAATCTAAGTCTTAGCCAGGCGTGGTGGCGCAGGCCTTTAATCCCAGCACTTGGAATGCAGAGGTAGGAGGATCACCATGAGTTCATGGCCACACTGAGACTACACAGTGAATTCCAGGTCAACCTGGGCTAGAATGAGACCCTACCTCAAAAACAAAAACAGAAACAAAAACAAAACAAAACAAAAAAAAAGAATCTAAGTCTTGTTTGGCACTCCTACATGTGAGTGAAAATATGAAGCCTCATCTACCATTAGCATTTTAATCGCACATCCAGTTCTCCTGTGTGTGGAACTTTTAGGCAGAGTCTTGATGGTCATCAGATTATTTTATGTATTATAAACTTGGAAAGCTGGCCTTTGTGGTCACACATATTTAGGATCTCAGCACCTGGGAGGGAGGCTGGGGTAAGTTTGAGGCCAGCCTGGGCTACAGAGTGAGGTCCAGATCTGCCTGGGCTAGAGTGAAAAATCTACCTTTTTTAAAAAAAAACAAAAAAAAAACACCCACTGGGTGTGGTGGCACACACCTTTAGTCCCAGCACTCCCAACAGGGCAGAGGTAAAGTTTGAGGTCACACTGAGACTACATAGTGAATTCCAGGTCAACCTGGGCTAGAGGAAGACCGTACCTTCAGGAAGGAGAAAAAAAAAAATTGGAAAGCCATTATTTGTGAACCTATCATGCATTTAGGGGTTTTCCCTTCACAATTGAATAAGGCATAGCATTTCTTGTACTGTATTTAAAAAAAGTATCTTTTACTTTATTTCCAAGGAGAGAGGGGGAGGGAGGGAAGGAAGAGGAGAGGGAGAAGAGAATGTAAGAGGATATGGGCACACCAGGCTTCTTGCCACTGCAAACACACTCCAGACACATGATCCACTTTATGCATCTGGCTTACATGGGTAATCTGGAATGGAACCCAGGCCATTAGGTTTTGCATGCCAAGTGCCTTAACCACTAGGCCATCGCTCCAGTCTTTTGCTGCTGCTGCTGCTGCTGCTGCTGCTGCTGCTGCTGCTGCTGCTGCTGCTGCTGCTGCTGCTGCTGCTGCTGCTGCTGCTGCTGCTGCTGCTGCTGCTGCTTCTTCTTCTTCTTCTTCTTCTTCTTCTTCTTCTTCTTCTTCTTCTTCTTCTTCTTTAAGTTAAGTGATGCACGTAATACAATTGCTGCTGTGGTAGACAGGATTCAGTCTTAAATATTTTGTATTGAGTGATTCACTTTTCTTGGGAATGAGCCAACCAAATTGGGTGGAGCCTTTACCCTTCTCATCACTACAAAGGTGTCATTACTTAGTATCCTAGTAATTGAAGAATTACTGACTCTGAAGAAATCTGACTTCAGTCTGGGTTTTATTTTGTAGCAAGATTAATGATCTTGTAGCCAAAGGAAAAGCAGGGCCCAGGGTCTTTTTTCTATATTCTCTTAAGATTCTAGTGAAGCAGTTGCCAAGACAAGGGAAAACACTGGCATATTGTTCTGACACTAATCAAGTCTTTTATGACTTAAGACTCACCTAGAACTCATAGATTTGTTCCATGCACATCAAGTAATGTGACTGCGCCCATGATTTGTTTGCTTCTTTGGTCTCTTTGGTTGTCTGTTCTAGGCCCTGCAAATCACAGAGGAGACCAGCACAGTAAAGGACCTAGGCTGCCTCATGCATTTTCCCCCCAGGCAAAGGGCCTGTTCAGTCTAAGGGAAGTGAGGATATCCATGGTGCTTGTGCTCTATATTGCTGTGGCTATGTTTCGTGTAAACAGAATTCTTAAACACATCTAGGCTGGAGAGAAGACTCAGCTTGCCAAGTCTGAACGCCTGTTGACCAGGGTACGATTCCCCAGTACCCACGTAAATCCAGAAACCCAAAGTGGCGCATGTGTCTGGAGTTTGTAGTGGCAGGAGGGCCTGAAAAAAATATATGTGTGTGTGTGTGTGTGTGTATGTATATATATGTGTATATATATGTACACGAGAGAGAGAGAGAGAGAGAGAGAGAGAGAGAGAGAGAAAGGCTGGTGCTTGCCTGCAAACCTAACGACTTGAGTTTGATTCCCCAGTGGGTGCTCCACCACACCTGGATGCACAAAGGTGGTGCATGCAAATAAATAAAAGCCTCAGTTCTCAGTTTCTTTCTTTCTTTTTTCTTTTTTGTTTTTGAGGTAGGGTCTCGCTCTAGCACAGGCTGACCTGGAATTCACTCTGTATTCTCAGGCTGGCCTCGAACTCATGGAGATCTTCCTACCTCTGCCTCCCGAGTGCTGGGATTAAAGGCGTGCGCCACCACTGGCTAATTCTCAGTTTCTTTAAAGAACAAAAATACACCTCCAGATCTCTATTCCCATGTTGCCCCCTTGTGAGAAAAAGAGGGATTAAAGCCAGTATGGGAGAAATGCCCCCTTGTCTTGAAACAAGTACTACAACTTTAGAATTAGTGTACTTTGTGTTGAAATTTTGATTTGGGGTATTTTCACTAAAAATTGGAAGCTTATTGGTTTCCTAACAAAGCTGACCTCTTAGGGTGTCTTGCTGGGTTCTTCCTGCCACCTGCTTTTGACTCCTCTAAGTGGTAGTGGTCTTTCCTGTGAAGTTCTATGTACATGGGACTATCCTTTTGTTTTTTTCAAGGTAGGGTCTCCCTCTAGCCCAGGCTGACCCAGAATTCACTATGTAGTTCCAGGCTGGCCTCAAACTCACAGTGATCCTCCTACCTCTGCTTCCAGAGTGCTGGATTTAAAGGCATGTGTGCCACCACACCCAGCTACCTAAAACATTTAAAAAGAAATTTGAATTTTAACAACTAGATCCTTACCCCCTTCCTTTCCTTTCTCTTTTTTTGGGTGGGGGCAATTAGATTCAGATTCTCTGTCAAGCCAATCTTGTATTCTTTTTTTTTGGGGGGGGGGTTCGAGGTAGGGTCTCACTCTAGCCCAGGCTGACCTGGAAATTCACTATGTAGTCTCAGGCTGGCCTTGATCTTCCTACCTCTGCCTTTCAAGTGCTTTGATTAAAGGTGTGTGCCACCATGCCTAATTTAGTCATGTATTCTTTTTTTTTTTTTTTAAAGTCATGTATTCTTTAATGCCTTTTATTTTAAATTGCTCAAAACAGTTGTTTGGTTTTCTAGTATAGCTAGTAAAAGTGTTTTTTACTACTCATTCAGCAAATAAGATCTTCTTGATTTCAAATATAGTGATATTTTAGTTGTATGCTAACCTATGTGTCACAGTCAGCCACACATTGCTGGGATGCTCCTCCAAACCAGGCACAGTTTATGGGAGGAAAGGGAAAGGATTTATTGAAGCTTAAAGATCCAGAGGAAGGAAGTTCCATAATGGCAAAAGAGGTTAGCCCCCTTTTACCTCTCCAAGCAGAGAGAAACTCATCAATACCAACACACACACACAGGAGAGAGAGAGAGAGAGAGAGAGAGAGAGAGAGAGAGAGAGAGAGAGAGAGA
>PVHP010009534.1:0-50072 GCA_004024765.1 Zapus hudsonius
GGGAACAGATATTGGCAAAAGAAATGGATTTCCTTATAGGCTCACCAAATCAGATTACAGATGGCAGTTCTGGTAACGTTGGGTGTTTTAAAAATTTGAGAAATTCTAGGGCCTGGAGAGATGATGGCTCAGTGTAAAAAGTGCTTACATGGATACCAGCATTCGGGTCCCCCAGTACCGGATGTGATATAAAAGCCGGACACAGTAGCGTGTGTCTGTAATCTCAGCATACCTACGGTGAAGACAGGAGCACAGACAGGAGAATTGAAAAGTTCGTGGGCCAACTAGACAGGTGGACACAGCAGGGAACAACAAAGAGACCTCTGCCTCAAACAAGATGAGAAGTTAGGACCCTCACCCACAGTTGTCCTCTGACCTCCACCTATGTGCTGGGTCATGTGCACATCCCCACACGTATGCACAAACAGACAGAGATATTAAAAAGAAGAAATTGAGAAATTAACATACAACATAGAGGTTGTCACAACAGAACTCTCATAGTTGATAACATACCATTTCTACAAGAAGATGAGGGATGAGATTTTTATTTGAGCCAGATGAGGAGATCGGGATTGTTAGTAATTGCTAAATATATATAGCATCTTGAGTATGCATTTCTAAAATGAAGTTCTGGTGAAATGTTAAGCATGCTTTTCATGTTTGAAATTGTATGTTTTTGAATAAGGAAAGCATTTAAGAGATTAAACCAGATGGGGTAATGCTTAGGCATATACTCCTAGACCAGAAATGGATTGGGAGGAGATACATGATACATGATATACACTAAGAGCCAGTGACAATGATCAGGTCCCCCTTTCTCTTAGAAGGAAAGGAAATGGCCAGCCTCCATCAGAAGTAGGGTCAGGTGCAGAGCTGGTGGAAGCTGACTGAGCTGGTCAGACCACAAGCCCTGGGAGTTGGAGGAAGGCTGAAGGTCCTATGGGCACCGAGGCAGCAACTCAAGTCTAAGTGGTAATATCACTGCACGTCATTCATTCATGCTTTGGAGCAGGACTTTTGCATGCCATTTTTATACATGCATGCACAAGTCAAGAGAATGACTTGCCAAGGACAAGACCACCAGTGAGAAGGGTTCCTAATGAGGCTTGTTCTGTCTCCTGGCCGGCAAGACCCAGCCCAGTCTTCGGGGGAAAGGTGGTTCCCATGGTATTTGTTCTTCAGATCAACTTGATCTTTTTTAAAAAATAAAATTGTCTATTTTTTATTTGCAAGCAGAGAGAGTTAGAGAGAAGAGAGAATGGACACACCAGGGCTGCCAACTCTTGCAAACAAATTCCAGATGCAGATGCCATTTTGTGCATCATCTGGCTTTACATGGGTACTGGGGAATCAAACCAGGGTAGTTAGGCTTTGCAGGTAAGTGCCTTAATTTTCTAAGCCATCTCTCCAGCCCCCTAGGTTGATCTTTACTTGAAGAACTTCAGACATTATTGAAAAGCACAGTTTACATGTTCTCTGCAGTAGTTGGCCTAGGGCTTCTTTATGCTGGTCGCCTACACAAACTTGTTCTGCAAGACACTAAACACAAACATCTAGAAAAAAATCCAGGCATGACAAGTCTTCCCAGTGAAGTTGGGTTTATTACAGTTTAGACTTGTGTGACTGAATTCCAAGCTTAACCTATATAGGCCTTTTTTTTCCAGTACTAAGTGATTTGCCCAAGGTTTCTACCATCACATTTTAGCTCATACTTCTGTTGTGACCCTGTGTAACATCACAAATTCAGTGTCCTTGATTCCCGAGCTGGGTGTGAATACAGCAGTAACTTGGGAAGACCAGCAGAGGGATATAGGACCTAAAACCTGCACTGGCCTCAGCAGACAGGTGTCGTTTCTCCCCTGGGTGGGGCTGCCAGCCGCCAGAGAGAGAAGCTGGTTGAAAGCTGCAGTCTCAGGGTGGTTCCACAGAGCTGGGGGTGGATGCAGGGTGTAGCCGGCAAAGTATGAGAGGATGCTCTTGGGACACAGATGGGAGCAGATGTGTATCATGTATCCATGTGCCATTTATTGAATGGGGAGAGCTTACATTTATAGGGAAGCCAGGAGGATGAGGAGCAGGGAAGGGCAAGGGAATTGGTCAGGCAGGGTGGTGAGTGGGCATTCTGCAAGGGATAGGTGAGTGCAGACAACCTGTGAATACTTAATTTGTATAATTGGGGGGCCTGAGCGGCGGGAAATACGTGATTCTATCCACAGGTTGATGGGGATGGTTACAGAGAAATTTGTCACTTGGGTCTAACAACCATTGCCAGTCATGCTGAGGTGAGAACACTGGGTTCCTGTGGCTTGCTTAGGAGGTAAGGAATTTTAGGGTTGAGGGTGGAGATACGGAAATGCCTACAGGGTTTGCTGGGGGTTTCAGACCTCATTCTCCAACACCCTCTTAACCCTTTGTCCTCTGTGTCCCATTTAGCAATACCAACAATCAGTGCCCAACAGACAGGAGCTAGCTAGGATGAATCCTGGTATAACCCTGTGTTGTTGACTAAAGTGGCTACTCGCTGGATTTTTAAATACATCTCAGACAAATCATGTGCCCAAGCTTGTATATCTATAAAGTATATCATCTCTTCCATTAATTAGAGAATTGTATGCGAATATAAGAAAAATACTTCATAACTGAGTGCCAACTGAGTGCCAGCAGAAGTTTTTGGAGTGAGGGAGTGGTGGAGAGCGGTTGGATTATGTGCTACTGTGCAGAAACTTGGTCTTTAGGCAAGAGTGATCTCTGTCTTTGGTAAAGTGGGGGAGAGGTTCAGAGGATTGACTAACTCAAAGTGTCAGAGACAAGACGTGAATCTAGAACCAACTAGTGCTGGGCCAGTGTCGAAGTCAGCCACATGGCGCTGGGATGAATCTTCAAACCAGGCACAATTTAGGGGAGGAAAGTATTTATTGAAACTACAGATTGAGGGGAAGTTCCATAACAGCGAAAGAGGCTTGCCCTCTTTCACAGGTCTAAGCAGAGAGAAAAACCCATCACCTACACCACACACACAATAGCAAACAGGCAGGAGGGCCAAGGAGAGAATTTCATCTCCTTTATATAGCCTTAGGGTGGGGTCTTGCGACCCTTCCCCGGATTTAATGGCTTCCTGAGTCTCTGGAATTTCCTTCCTTCACTGCCCACACAGGAAAGGATATTTACTTCTAGCTCCATTTAGCTTCCTTACATCCTGCCCCCCTACTGAGAGGCTGCCTTCCTGCAAACATCCTCAGAGACCCACCCAAGATAATTAAAAAGATCAAGTTGACAACAAAACCTAACCATCACAGCCAGGCGACCTGGAAGAAAGAGTTTTTATAGCTGTGTCAGAACCCAAACTATATGGAAATTGAGTTGAATTCTCACCATATCTACAAATACTCCATTTTCTAAAACCCATTAGCAAAACCAGATCACTTCCTTTCATGTAAAAAGATGTTTTTGAAAGCAATTACCCTTTACCACAAACTATTAAGAATGAAACCAACACTTGGGAGGCAATGGATTGCTGGGAGTTTGAGGCTATGCTGAGACTACAGAGAGAGATCCAGGTCTGCCTATACTAGCGTGAGAGCCAACCTTAAAAAAAAAAAGAATGTTGAAATTGTACACAATGAAATGTATAAGCAAGTTTTATTGGGATATTTTAGCTTTTTTTTATGATGTCAATTTGTAAAGAGGTGAGAAATTCCTAAGGGGAGTTAGAATATGCACTATCTTAAAGCTAGACAAAAATATAGAGACAGAGGAACTTCACAGAAGTTAGCAGGGACCAAAGAAGGACCTAGGTCCTAGGGGTAACTCTAACCTTTACTAACAGCCCACCCTACTCCCTATAGGATTGAAGCCCTTGTGGAAGGCCATTAAAATTTCTTGATTACTATTTCATCCATGTTTCACTTTAGTTATTAAAAAATACTTTTATCTATTTATTTGAGAGGACAACAGAAAGAGGCATATATATTTATATATATATATACATATATAAATATGAGAGAGAGAGACAGAGAGAGAGAGAGAGAGAGAGAGAGAGAGAGAGAGAGGGCACACTAGGACCTCCTGCCACTGCACATGAACTCCAGATGCATTTGTGCATCTGGCTTTACATGGGTACTGGGGAATTGAACCTGGGTCGTTAGACTTTGAAGGCAAGTGTCTTAACCACTGAGCAATCTCTCCAGCCCTCACTTTAGTTCTTGAAATTAGAGTCTAAAGATGCAAGATAGTGTGGAGAGTCATTTGATATAGTTATAACAGACACTGGCAACCACATTCCCTTTAGGTGAACACAGGCCTTTTTAGGAGGGTCATTCTCTTTAACCACTTCTCACAATCCGTTTTCCTCAGAAGGACTTTCCAGACTTCCTCATTATGCCTGTGCCTCATAGGCTTCATTGACAAAAGTCTCACTATTCATTAAGTTTTCTTCTTCTTGGCAATTTTCTTTATCACAGGCCACATTTCTTGACGATATTCTAGAAGCAAAGAAACAAAGTCAAAAGAATTTTCTCTTTGGAAATGGAAGCCAAGATTAGGGAATGATTACATAGGATCAACATACCCACTAGCAAAGGTTATTATTCTATAAACTGTGCCTTACTTGAATTGTCTCTCTAATAAAGCAAATGACCTAGAATAGGCAATACTTGGGTCAATTATTATTAGCTACTAGGTATTGCTGCTTCTGTCAGGGAAACCCAGTGATTGACGTAAATGAGCCAGGAGTTCAAGGACAGGAAGTGTCACAGGGCACAAGTGAGGTAAGAAAGCAGACAAATGCAGCAGATGGACCAAGAGTTAACCAATTAGGTGCTCACGATCATCACCTAACGCTTCTGCCTTTTCATTGGTCTGCAAGGCAAACAGGACAGAGAAGTAGCTTTCAAAGCTTTAGTCTTTGATATTTCTTCATCTGCAGGCTACCTATCTTGTTTCTTCTAGGTGTGTTTTATCGCTTTCTTGAATCCTGTATTTCTGACAGAGAATTATTTATTTGGTCAGAAACCTTTTGTTATTTTTGTTTATTTCTTTAATGACTTCTTGCCTTTGCATGAAATTTAGTGCCCTTTCTTTAATTATTCTTGAGTTTATTTCACCTTTAGGTATGGACTAAGTTGTGCCCCAAATCCATGAAACTTTAAAAGAAGTAATCAAATTAAAGAAGCTTTTTGGGATGAACCCTAATACATTGTGACTGTCCCCATAAGAAGAGGGCTGGACAGAGACATACACAGAGGGGGGCATGTGAAGTCAGCAGAGAGAAATCAGCTCCCCACAAGCCAAGAACGGAACCCACCCCAGAAAGCGATCCTGCTAACACTTGGATGTTGGACTTTTAGCCTTCAATGAGACAATCCATTCATGCTGTTTATAATACCTGGTCCTTGTAACTGTTATGGTAATCTTAGCAAATTAATAACCTCCCACCAAATAATTCCTTCAATCACTGGCTCAGCCCTTCCAAGGAATGTCCTCTCTCTGTTCTGTGGCTTTGAACTGACTGCTGTTAAGACAAGACTCTTCTGGAACACACATGCCTCAGACCCCACACTATTGCTTGTCTTAAGGGTCATCAAAGAGACGGTCTCCATTATTATTTTTCAGGTCATCTAACAGGTGCAGACACCTGCTTCCTCATCGAAGTCCTTCTTCAGAAGACAAATCGCTAGAGTGGACTTGAACCTCCAACTCCATCCATCTAATTGAAGTGTAACTCACCACTGATGAAGTCCTGAACAGTGACTCACCTTTTAAACTCACGTTGTCTTCGGAAATGTAGACATGCTCTCAGAGCTACCAGTGCAGCTGACAGAGCGATGGTCACACTGAGGGCAATGTAGCCAGGGGTGAGCCTGTGCCCTGCTTCCTCGCAGGACTCTCTGCCATGTTCCATCAGACAGCTGCATTTCCTCACCGTTCCTTCTGTGGTACACATGCCTCTCCCATTACAGAAATCTTGGCTACAGGGCAAAGGTTTTGCCCTCTGTGAATCCTCAGACTGAACAGTCTCTCCTCTTTCCTTGGTTTGGGGAGTCTTGATCTCTCTCTGGGGCATCTGATTTGTTAATGTTTTGCTGATAGGAGATCTCAACCCTTCTTGACCTGGAAAGCCAGGTGTGCTGGACTCAGTAGCCTGGACAAGTTGGGAGGCTTTTGATGTCCACCTTTTCCAAGCTTCTAGCTTTTCAGGTATCAGTGTGCCTGTAAACACAGTCAGTATGTGGTAGATATGTATGTATGTATATATGTATATAATATAAACATCATATTATGTTCAGAATTATTTCAAAAGACTAAGACCTATAATGATCTTAACCATGTAAATTTGAATTTATGAAATTATAATCCCCACCATTACTTTTGGTAAGGCAAGAGAACTGCTAAAAACTTACACATTTACTTCAAATCTTTACTTTTGGGACGACTGTATTCTAGTTATCGTATCAGTCTAGTTCAAAATCATGGTATGCACAGTTTTAGTCAAGGTGAATTCTATAAGTTACATAAAGTTTTATCTTATAAATCGATATGACAGATGAAAATAGTAAGTATTGAGACCAGAAGTATTTTCAGATGTGAGTGGGTTGATCCCTAATTCTTTTCAAGAGCTGAAGTGAACTATAGGTCTATCAAGGTCTGTTCACCAGTGATCTGGAGGCAGTTTTGGTGGAAGTGGTAGGATGGGCACACATGGAGTGAGCAACGGCACGTCTAACCAAAGACAAATCTAAAAAGTAAGTTGTGTTTAAAATATTTCCAAGTAGTCACAATATTATTTCTCTTATAAATACTAAAGACAAAACTAATGGGTGGAAAGATGCATTAGCAATAAAGCAATCTCTTCACTCCTGAAATGATAAAGGAGTGATACTCCACTCCTGGGCAGGATAGAGCCCTTGCTGGTAGAGTATATCCAGAAGTCCACCCAACTTTCCACAAAGCCAAGTCTTTATCCTTGGCCACCAGAAATGGAAGGTGAATGAAGGCACGTTTGGTTCCTGGTTTTAAAACAGATAGTGAAGGGGGTCAATTTCCCACTTGTTGGACCCTCCTTTCTCTCTGCTGGTCACTGCAACATATAGCCTCAATAAGCCTCTTTGATTTGCTAAAGACTCAACTCTAACAATCAAAATCTTTCCTAAGCAAGATAAAGTGGCTGGGCATGGTGGCACACGCCTTTGATCCCAGCACTTGGGAGGCTGACATAGGGGGATCATTGTGAATTTGAGGCCAGACTGAGACTATACAGAGTGAGGTCCAGATCAGCCTGGGCTAGAGGGAGACCTTAGCTCAAAAAAAAAAAAAGATAAAGTAAGGAAGGCTATGGTGGTCTGGTGGTCCACACCTATAATCCTGGCCCATGGAAGACAGAAGGATCACAAGAAGAAATGAGTTCAAAGCCATCCTGGGCTATGTAGTGAGACCTGGTCTCCAAAAAGTGAAGAGGGAGGGGCGCAACTACTTGTGATGTGAAAATTTGAGGGTGTCTTTGAAAGTGCCAGAGCCTGTCAAGGTCATAGCAAACTTCCACTGAGTCTGTGGCCTCTAGGTTCTGGGCATATGTATTCAAGGACACACAGAAGGTAAAGTTTAGAGGGATTTTCTTAGATCATGGAGAGAATTTAAGAGAAGGAAGGAAGGTAATGCCTCTGTACAGCAGGAGGGGGGTTCCTGAAATGGAGAAGTTGATCTAGAGACCCAGATTGGGGTCTTTTCTAGATTCTGATAAGGCTGGAACTAACAAGGCTGGAGACCAGGTTTCTATATGGGAGATGAGGTTTAATCCTCCAGAAACAGGAACTGTTCTAGAAAAGGGGATCTCCTTTCTGGGGAGAGACTCGGGTTGATTTTACGGAAAAACAAATTTAGGGAGAGAATTCCTTTAGTTAGAAAGAGATAGAGGAAGCTATATCCTTCTCTCACCTATAGCAAAAAAAAAAAAGACTATCAGACAGGATCAAGGACATTCCTTGCTTTTATTTTTTCCAAAGCTAGTTAGGTTTTATGTAGAAGTTAATTAAAATTGAGTAGTGAATTATGACTCTTATTTAAGGTTCCTTTCCCAAAACTACTGGTATAACCGGTTTCAGAAGTGAGCAATGGGACTGGATACCACTGGAGAAGTAGCTACGGAAGTGGATGGTAATTACAGCAAAATCAGATATTGTGATTTCATAGCCAACTGGCCATAACAGCAACCCTTTCCATGAAGACACTGTGAATCATGTTGTTTCTATAACAACCCTCTACCTTTAGGCACCAACATGGCCGTGTTTAGTTTTAGCATGACACCTTTCTGCACATTCCTTAAGAACCCTATGAGGTAGAAAGGGGCTGTGTTCACTTTTAAAAGAGGGAAAAAAGGCAGGTAAAATAGGTTAGCCAACCTCCCCTCCACCCAGGCTATAGTTACTCTGTCATTCAATTTAAATTGACTGACTCAAATTCAGGTTGTGAATGAATGTTCCCTCACACTGCTATCTTAACAACCAAATCCGAAGGCATCCTATTAGATTGCTAGAAGAAAACCACAATAATAGACAGTTGCCTCTAAGAAAAAAATTCACATTGTTCAGTATCAAGAATTCATAATAACAAGGCAGCAAGTTAGAGACAGATGCTTGAAACATGGTGGAGAATTGGGTATTTCCAAAAGCCATGCATGCAGATGCACAGTGGGTCCTGGGAATGGGGTCACTTACAGTTCGTTTCATCAGATCCATCCAGACAGTCAACGTAACCATTGCAAATTTCCTCCATGGAAATGCATTTCTGACCATCCCGACAGGGTTGTGATGGTGCAGAGCACTGGATGGCTTCAACACATCGGCTTGCATCAGCCAAGTAGTACCCATGGGGACACTTGCAAGTCTTGCCCTCAGGATTTGGTAAACAGATATGGCTGCATCCTCCATTGTCTCTGGAGCAGCTGTTATTACCTGTGGGTCCCCCCATTCCCACCCACAGAACATGGAATTAGGCTTCAGGAAAGTCTTTTGCAAGCTTTCTACAAATATTTCAGAGTTATAAGACCCAGATGTTTTCTCCAAATTAGATAGCTCTTCAATTTAATTCCTTTTAGCTAACTTGGCTCTGAGTAATTGGTAATTCCTCTTCATGGATAGGTATGGCTTTAGACGTTTAATAAGGTACTAGCTTAAGAATTTAAAGGGACTTTCTCATTCATTTAAGATGACACAGTGGGTACCCTTCATTCTGAGCCACTCAATGTAAGAACCAGGAAGGCCTTGGAGGTAGAACTATCATTAGGGGAAAACGTGGAAGCTGCAAGGTTTATTATACCTTTAATAATATGATTAATTTAATCATTTGTAGTTTGGCATGGTTCTTTGACCTTGTATCTTAATCTTGGACATCTGATGAGGTCTTACTTTCTGGATATTTCAGGCACTGTGGCATACAAATAGTGGTGCAGATTAACCTAAAGGGAGGTGACAAGAGCCTTCCTTGTAGCTCTAAGAATTAAGCAACAGAGCACTTGAGTGGCCATTTTTCATTCTGAAGAATTCTAAATTCTCTTCCCGTCAAGCCGAGACTTCCAGAGTCTACAGATGTCCAACAGCCTTTCAGGAGGTTTAGCTTTCACACACAACACGATGAGGCAGCATTCTCTTAAAGCTGATATCCTCATCACACAAGTGGTATGTAATCTCAGGTAGACACAGACGTGATTCACACATTGCTATGGTGTTAAGCCCATCATGGGTAGATAGTCTAATTGTTTCTATAAGAAAGCTGGATAAAAAATATTTAGTTTCCTGAAGTTGATGTTTCAAGGATCAGTTGATAGCAAAAGTAGGTAGAAAGGATGACAAGAAGAATGGTAACCTGTTTTGTGTTAAAACTCAAATGGTGTGTATGTGGGAGGTAGGGATCATGGGAATTACACTCAGGGCTCTGTGCATGCTAGGCAAGTGTTCTACTACTGAGATCCTCACATCTTTTATCTTAAGACAGAATCTTACAAAGTTACTCTGGATGGCCTTGAACTAACACTGTAGGTCACAATCTTCCTACCTCAGCCCCCCAAGTAGCTAGGAGTGGAGGCTGCACTGCCAAGCCCATATCAGATGTTATTTTGATTATACTATTCTTATAATTCAGTTTAAACTAACAAAACTGAAAAGAGAAGTCAAGTGCTGCACTTTGGATCATAAATGCCCCCCAAAGGTCCCCATGGTAAACGCTTGGTCCTCGGTGTGGCCCTTGGAAATAATGGAACTCAAAGTGGAAATTTTAGAAAGGAATTCAGTCCTTAGAAATATGTTCTTCAAGCAGGATCATGGGACTTCAGTCTCTTCCTCTTTAGTTTTCTAGCTGTGAGATACAGTCTTTCTCTGCTATGATGCCGTGAGCCCCAAAGCAAGGACACCAACCCTTCATATACTGACATCTCAAAACAGGGAGCCACATTCTTCCTCTTTAGAGGTTGACTATCTTGGTATTTTTGTTGTCGAAATAGAAAGCAGACTAACACATCAAGTCTATGAACCACTAGCCCAATATATTGACCACTATTTTGTCTACTAGATATGTAATAGGACTAATTATGTACCATATCCACTCTGTGGATATCAGCATAGAGACAATAATTTTTATTCAGATCTCTAGAAATCTTAGAAAGAAATATTTTAACATAATGGGAAACACAAAAACGTTTCAAGGCTACAGTGTGAGGTGGAGTATCCCCTCCACAGGAACTCAGTGGTCTCCGTGTTGATATAATCATTGGAAGTTTACTTACCCTGTTGACTGAATTTGCTATAAACTTTTAAGTCGACAATCTTCTGGTCTACTTGGAACCACTGATTTTCTGAAACATCTTCTTTGTTGTACCAAACTTTAGTGACCTGGGCTAAAACAAAAGCCAATGACCAGTCATTAATAAAAATAAAATTCTATATTAAGGTCATTTTCCTGGGCTAAGAACTTAGCTCAATATGAATAGTTTCATTCATCTGTCTGAACTCCAGGTGAGTAAAACAAGAGAGGGGGTCATATGTTTTTCTAAGTCTCATGTTGGAAAAGAAACTCCCAAAGAAATAAAAAAGTTGTATGCTTTCCTTCACAGTAGTCATATATCAGCCAGGTGTGGTGGTGCACACCTGTAATTTCAGGCTGAGGAGGATTGTAAGTTTGAAGCCAGCTCAGACTACAGAGTGAGACCCTGTCTCAAACCATAGCAACACAAAAAGGAAAAAAAATAAGCTAATAAGTCATAGGTCCATAAATTATAACTAGAACATTCATAAATGTCCAACTAAAAAAGGGAGACCTGGGACACTTAAATGTATCCCATGGAATTCATGGGTACTGATTTTGAAATTCATTAGAACAACAAGATGCCTCAGGTGTTACCAGAGGAGGATAAGGTGGATGGGAAAGGCCTTCCCATAAACCTAGGGAAATAGTGGTAGAATCTGAAAACGTGTCTTTGCCTTTACATGGCTGAATTTGAAAATATGGGATAGATTTATTTTAAACCTCATTTTCTAGTTTTATGAACTTGAGACATTGGCCAGAGGTTTATACAAAAAAATATAGTATATACATAGTAATATTAGAATGCTGTTGTTTTGCAATTTGCTTGTGTGATGATTAAGCTTTGTTGTCAACTTGACCTGTTCAGTAATCCACGGTATCCTTGGGTGGGTCTCTGGGGTTCCTTACAGGAAGGATTAACTAAAGGAGAAGGTCCCTCCTCCAGAGTGAACCCTTCCTCCAGAGTGGGTGGCCCTCTCAGTAGTGGATAGGATGTAAGGGAGCTAGAGAGGAAGGAAATCTTTTCCTTCCTTACCCACTCCCACCTGTTTGCTGGTGTGTGTGTGTGTGTGTGTGTGTAGTGTTGGTGATGACTTCTCTCTCTCTGTTCTCTTTCTCTCTCTCTTTTTCTCACCCCCTCTCTCTCTTTCTCTGCTTTGACCTGTTAAAGGGGCCAGCCTCTTTTGCCATTATGGAACTTCACCTGGATTTGTTACTTCAGTAAATCCCTTCCTCCCATAACTGTGCCTGGTTTGGAGGTTCATCCCAGTGGCATCTGGCTGACACCTTGCAATACTAGAAATGGCAATTTAGAATACTAATATAATAATGCATAATGCAGTATTCGCATCATGAAAGCACAAGACGGGAATGTTTGAGGGGAGGGGCTGATAAGGGAACCAAGAAGTAAGGGTATGGAGGAAGGCAGTTGGAGGTTGAATAAGCACAAAAATGATAAATATGTAAGAAAATATCACAATGAAACCTATTTGGTTGTATGCTAACCAAAAAGGTTAATTTTAAAAAGGAAAAAAAGAAAGAAAGCTATATAATTATCCTAGTATTTTCATGTTTATTTCATCAAATAAGATAAGCACTGTCCTTATTTCATAGACATGGTGGAACAGTTACTAACTGACAGAACAGGCTGGTCACCTGGTTCCCTCTGCATTATATCATTGGTTTTGGATAAGTGTCTCCAAAGTCCCATGTGCCTTCAGCCTGTGGTGCTCTTGGGTGATAATAGAATCCTTAGGAGATGGAGCAGAGTAGAAGGAAGTGGAATCATTAAAGATGTTTCCTAGAAGGGAATTTTGGGACTCTGGGCCAACTTATTCCTTTCTCTGCTTCTTAACCATCAGGAGATAAGCAATTTTCTCTGCCAACATGTGCCCACTATGATATATACACAAGGCCAAAAGGTAATAATAGGGCCAAGTGACCTTGAACTGAAACCTATGAAACCGTGAACCAGAGTAAACCTTTCTTTATTGTATGTTGACTTTCACACATAGGGGAAAATGGAAGGCTCCCTCGAGTCACAGAATTTCTGTTTCACATCCCTTTTCAGGTCAGGGAAGACACTTAGTTATTCTTCCATAAGAAAGACACTGTCAAGGACTGGTGCTAAGATTCTCTTTGATGTTCACCCCGAGTCAATGGGATGTGGAATCAGGGGACCCACCATCATCCATAGTCGTCCAGAGCATCATGCCTTGACCACAGGTAAAGAGGTGAAGGGCCTGGATTCCTCTGCGCTCCACTCTGTGTCCAGAGCCATCTTGCTGAATACTTTCTATGAGCCCTTGCCCTAGAAAGAGAAATCCAGTCAACTTCACTTAGCTTCTTATGTCTTGTCCTGTCTCCCCTCCAGGATGACCACGATAATATCCTGATAATATCATTCATCCCTTCCCTGACGGTGATACACAAAGATCTGCTCATGCACACTGCTTACATTCTCAATGTCTTTCTTTGACAAAAGGGGCAGTTGCATCACTATGGACTAGAAGATGCTACTTAGCAGAGGGAAAGATTTATTCATTTTCAATGTGTTGGCAGGAAATGTAAATACAGATCTGAATGTTCCTTGAGCTTTATAGCCAAAGACCAGACACAAGAATGTCATTATTATCTAGATTAAGGTCCCTCAGGCTCATATTTAGGATGCAGATAGCAATCACTTACCAGTGTCGGCCCAAAACAGTCGGGTCCCTGAATCTGAAAAAGCCAGGCCCACCGGCACCTGGGATTTCTGCCATAGTACCTTCCTCCGGCTGCCATCCATAGAGGCACATTCAATGTTGGAGCTGTGCCTGTTTTCGTCCTGGGAACCCAGGTCCACCAAGCACATGACTGCGGTAGGTGGGTGGAGAACCACAGAGGTTGGGTGGGAAAGATTTTCACTGAGCAAGACCATGGGATACTGGCCTTTGGAGGAAGCTACACCGATGTGGGGATGCTCACTGTCAATCCAATAGATGTTTCCGCTCAGCCAGTCCACAGAAAAATCAGTCACAATCCCCTCCACAGACAGGACTTTCCTCCAAGAAAGCGTCCCCGAGTCATCGAGCCTCAGTAATCTGATGTCACCATTATTCCGCTCTGACAGGTAGAGGGCCTTTTCCTGGACAAGGTAATCCAATGATGCCAGCTGGTTCGTGTCGGCAAAGGGAAGGTTTCGGTGTTCTGGTAAAGTTGCTTGTCGTGGTACAGTGTGGAGGTTTTTCAGGTAGATCTATGGGGTGGTGGTGGGGGATCAGATGGGTGACACTCATGGAGTCTATTCTAATTCTCCATCTTGATTTGGTACTAGTGTTAGGATTCAAGTTCAAGGTTTTTTTCCCCCTCTTTTAAAAGTTCTTTGAAAAATTTTATTGATTATTTATTGGCAAGCAGAAAGGAAGAGAGAAAGAAAGATAGCATGGGCACACCAGGGCCTCCCCGATTTCCCTCCTAAATTCAAGCTGTTGGTATTCAATCTTGAAGGGGCTCCCTGAGCCTAGGAAAATGTTTTGACAGGATCTTACCCAGGATAACACCTCAAAGCACCTGAGAGAACATTTTACACATCTATAGGATCCTCTCTCTGATAAACCCCTTTTGAAAAGAGCTCTACACCCAACCCAATCAACATTTATATGGTCACCTATTGTCTCTCCATAGACAGTCAGACCCAGGAAAACTTTATCTGTGAAGTCCACATCACACCAAAAGTCCTTTAAATACCCTCCTAAAAGCTTTCCACAGTGGACATGACTTCAGACTGGAGAGAAGTCTGTCCACTCTCCACTCATTGCTGAATAAAGCAGTCCTTGTCTGAGTAAGCCCAAGTCTGGTGTACCTTCTACCACAATTTCCTTATAAATCTTCTTAGAGCAAAAAAATAAAGGTTAACTTACTCCCTTCCTGGAATTCCTGCATTGTGAAAATGTTAAAAGCTCTTCTCTTTACAAGACACTGGCTAGTTAATATATTGACACTGATGGAATCTTTCACCCCAAATTTTGTTTTGTCATTTTTAAACTTCCAGAGTTGGCAAGTTCTCTGAATGGTAGAAGGCAGGGGTGACTGGCTTGCTCAGACTTCTTAACCTCTGCTGCTCTAAGATACCTCTTCCCTCACAAAACCTTGCTTCCATCCTAGGCCAGAACCTGGCAGGGCTGCCTGTATCTGTAGCTGTTCTGATGGGGCTGGGGAGATGGTCTGCAACCTCACTGAGACCTTGGACAAGTGACCACAATCTCTGATTTCTAACCTCACTTGAACTTCCGTAAATTTTAAGAGAAGTTAAATAGGTCTAGTATTAATTATTTCAAGGAACCTTACTTAGATCATGGTAATTCTTTTTTTTAATTTATTTTATTTATATTTAAGCAGAGAGATATAGAGAAGAGAGACAGACAGAGAGAATGGCTGTGGCAGGGCCTCCAGCTGCTGCAAATGGACTCCAGATACATGTGTCACTTTGTGCATCTGGGTTTATGTGGGTACTGAGGAATAGAACTTGGGTTGTTAGGCTTTGCAGGCAAGCGCCTTAAATGCTTGAACCATCTCTCTAGCCCAGATCATGGTAATTTTTTACTTTGGTCAATATACTTTATTGTGGTCACAATGACATACAGCAAACACTAAAACTTAAGTTGTATTTAAAGGGGAAAAAAGCCCCCATCATTTATAAGTTATGTGGAAAATTCAAATACTTAAAGTCTAAAATAGAACAGAGACCAAGCATAACCATCCACAGAGAGCTCCAGACCGTACCTCTGTGATAACTGTAGGCAATGCCAGGAACACAAATGCAGACTCCTGGGGTGAGACACAGCTGATGCCATCCTCCGCCAGCAGGAGACCAACTGGGCAATGACAGGTTCCCTTAGAGCGCGGACTCAGAAGACACAAGTGAGAACATCTCACGTCCAGACAGGGGTTAGAAGACCTGGGCCTGAGCACATCATGCATTATCTGCAAGAAAAGACCAGGATGCCACCGCATCTTGTGGAAGCTTCAGAAGCGACAAAAGCGAATTGGTTTGTACTTTTCCTTTCTTTCCTATTTCCTTCTATTGTAGCAAAATGAGCATGAGCTCACTGCCTCCCCTCCCCTATATTCATTGTTATATTCTGCAGGCCACAGATGGCCAGTCACATAGCATGAGGTGAGAAACTACCAGAACTTTGAAGTTCAGTGAGACAAAAGAAGTAATTGCTTTAACTGTGATAAGGAAGTTAGGAAAAGTTGAGGCAGGAGAATACCTGGGGAGGATTATCTGGACTTCTCCGGAATCCATTGTAAATGTGTGAGTTGCTAGGTGCTTGTAATTTACATGCCTTAATGTCTTAATACTCATCTCTGTATCCTACTATAAAATCTCTTTGTAACTGGGGTTCTAGGCCAATGCTTCTTGGACCCCGGGCCCAGGTGTAAAATTAAAACTCCCCTCTCCTCTTGCTGTGAAGGCTTTGTCTGTTTATTACTGGATATTTCTACAACATTTCTTCCCTCCCTTCTTTCCTTCCTTCCTTTTTGTTTTTTTGTTTGTTTTTTGTTTTTTCACGGTAAGTTCTCACTAGAGCCCAGACTGATCCAGAATTCACTATGTAGTCTCAGGCTGGCCTCGAACTAACAAAGATGCTCTTCCCTCTGCCTGTGCTGGGATCAAAGATGTGTGCCACCATGCCCGGCCTTCCTTCCTTGTTTTTCCCTTTCGTTTTGTTGGCAGTGTATCCAGGCCTTCGTGTAGTAGTCTACCACAGAGCTTCAATGTTTCTATTTAATCATCATAGATAGTTGATATTGGGCAGCTCATACATGTAGCTTTTTCAGGGAGAAAGAGGGAGCTATTTTAAAGGGCATGCTACCCACCTTGAGTCCATAGGGCTGTCCAGATCGCTTGATGATGACAGCCCTGTCCTTGCCCGTGGTCTTCTTGACACGCTGCACACTTCTTGTCTGTGTGTCAGACCAGAAGACTTCATCTTCAAACACAGCCACTGAGAAGGGGCCCTTGACCTGTGTCAGCTGCTGTATCTACAATGGTGAAGGTGAGCCTCCTAGGGTGAGATCCGCACGACACACGGAATTTCAACCAAGCCCAATGTCAAAAGGACACTTACACGAATGTCATTACCATCCAGGTTGGCAGAGCCGATACAGTGAAATTTGTCATCAGACCAGAATATCTTCCAGCTTATCTGGTCAAGAGCTATGCTGGTTGGCCATCCGAGACCTTGATTGATGAGTACGTTCCTGTTGCTTCCGTCCATCCCAGCTCGCTCGATTCGAGGTTCGTCTCCAACTTCAGACCAGTACATCAATCTGTGGCAATGAGAGTCGGCTTTTAGACAGGACCTTGACCCACAGAAAATACCTATTTTCTTTAATACCCATCAACGCATCCCTTAGAACACTCACTTGTAAGCTGAGAAGTGAAGGCTTCATGGTGTTTCAGAATAGTTGAAAACTCAGTCACCATACAACAAAAAGCATAAGACTTAGGGACCGATTCTTTCTTTCTCAACTCTTAAGTATTAATTGTGAAGTGTTAACAGGAAAGTTTTCTTTGAAGTTTTGTGGTGATTGTTTAATTAGCATTAATCATCACAAAAAGTTTGGAAATGCATTAGTCCCCAGGTTGGAAAATATCCAAGGAACTTGCTAATTTTTTCTGGGCTAGGCAAGTTCCATGGGTAGATGCCTCAAACCCTGTTCTCCCAATAAGCTATTAATTGCATCAAAAAACACTGCTGGATTTTTTTGTTTTGTTTTGTTTGGTTTTTCGAGGTAGGGTCTTCTTTAGCCCAGAATGACCTGGAGTTCACTCTGTTGTCTCAGGTTGGCCTGGATCTCACACCGATCCTCCTACGTCTGCCTCCTGAGTGCTGAGACTAAAGGCGTGGGCCACGACGCCCAACACTGCTGGTTTTTTGTTTTGTTTTGTTTTGTTTTTTTGTGGGAAGCATATTGAAAAGTACACGACAGAGGATTGTTTTTTAAGCAAAACAGATAAAGGGTTCCCTTTGGACCCTGGATTTCCCCTACCCTTTGACTTGTATTTATTATGCCTGGGGCAATCCCAGTGACAGGATGGGAGTGTTACCTGTTTATGGACTATAGATTGAGTATAATAACCCAGGCTTAATTCAAATATAAATTAATGTAATTGTGAATTAAACGTCCTTCCTGACTCCATTCTCACCTTACCCTCCATTTTAAAATCCTAAGTGTGACGAGGGGTACATTTGTTTATCTTAGCAGAAGAAAGTACAGTGGACCATTAGGTAAGCCACACTTTTATTTTATTAAAACAATTTTTTCCTTTCTTAATGTATTTTATTCATTTATCTGATTTGCAAGGGAAGAGAGAGTACGTGTGCACCAGGGCCTCTTGCCACCGCAAACAAACTCCAGATGCATTCGCCACCTTGTGTGTCTGGCTTTATGTGGGTGCTGGGACATTGAACCTAGAGCCACAGGCTTTGCAAGCAAACACCTTTAACTGCTGAGCCATCTCCCCAGCCCAACAATGATATCTTTACCAAAGTTTTAAAGGTAGCCACGTGTGTAGGTTACCCACGTCACCACGAGATCTAAAGCCAGGGAGTGTTCTATCGCTTCTTCTGGTTGACAGATTATAAGCCTAGCAAATGGGGGAAGTGTACCAACTGAAGGATGGTGACCAGTTGCTGTCACCTGACTCACCCATTCAGGGGATCCAAAGCCAAAGACAGGGGGTAAGTTGAGTCATCATCCAGGACGACCGTGTACTCAGACTTTCCTCTCCACACAGCAGTTAGCTGGATTGCCAGGATCTGGCCGGCTCTCCCGTCAGTCCAGTAGAGATTCCTCCCAACCCAGTCAACCGCTAGACAGTCTGACTTTATTCCTAAAGAGAACATTCAACACACGCTCTTAGGCTCAGGCTCACGGCTCCTCCATTTGCAAGCCATGTTCAATCATGAGCTATTTGCATATTCAACAGAGCATACATATCTTTAGTTAGCTCCCAAGTGCCATGGGAGAGAGGATGACCATGAGAAACACTGGTCACTGGCTGGTCGTTAGACAGGCCCCGTTTCTATGGAGAAGTCAATGCACCTTTCCATTTCTCCCTGACTAGCAAGCCACAGTCTCTTTCCATTTAGGAGATACACTCCAGCTGGCATCCATACCACGTTAACGACCACTGGCTTTGGTGTCTGCATTCTGTCCATGTAATAAGGTCAGACGAGAGCTTTACAAGGGCCATACCTTTGACCATAATCCCTTTCTTCTTTGTGTCCATACTTATCCACTGGATACTGTCTGCATTGAGATCCGTCCAGAAGACTTTCTGGTCCACTAAATCATAGTCAATCGAGGAAATCACCAGGTTCTTGTCTGTGATCGTCAACACGTCTACTTTCGAGCTTCTCAGTCCGTAGAGGAACACATTAAACTGAATCGCAACAAGCAGGATGGGCTCTGTACCTGCCAGATAAGAACTGCTTTCAAGGCGGCCAGGAAGGAGTTAACAGTGAAGACCAGCATGGTCACTAAGGAGGGAAAGAACTGTCATGTCGGCTGCCCTATGCCAGAGCCACGATCCCAGCCAGCTAGATCTTCCTAAAATGATCCTGAGACCAATAACTACAGTTGAAGAGCACTTAGAAGAAAGCAACTGGCAGTTAATTGAAAGCATCTTTTTAAATTTTCTATTTAGTGTCTATGATAAAGGGCTTCATTATGATATTTGCACACACACACACACACACACACACGCACACACGCACACATGCACACACATAATTGTAACTTGCTCAGATTCACTCCCTCCCATTACCATTCCCCCTCTTTCTTATTAATTTGCTTCTCTTCCTTAAATAGTCCCTCCTCTGTTTCAGGCAATATGTGTGTATAATAATATGCATAGTTCAATGTGAATTTGACATGAGAGAAAATATGTAATATTTTATCTTTCTTACCCACCCTTTTATTCTTTCTTGTTTCTCTATCTCTCCTTCTTGTAAACCCCTTCCTCACCATTCATAGTTCCCTTTATTCTTGAAATATACATATATGTATATGACAAATATTGCATGTTTTCTCTCATAGGTGGTGGAATGTCTATGGATACATTTAAAATCTAGATTCCACCCATGAGAGAAAACATCCAATATTTGTCAATCTGTGTCTGCTTTATTTCACTTAATATTATGATCTCTAATTCCACCCATTTGCCTTGCAAAATGACATTTTTATTTTTATGGCATATTTATTTAAATGACATATTTATTTTTCTTGATAGCTGAATGAAATTCCATTTTGACCTTAAGCTGCAGTTTTTATGCATTCACCTATTGATAGGAATTAGACGTGCTTCTAATTAAATGTTTGGGGGAGGGGAGATGGGCAGAAAAAATAAAGCTTGATTCAACAGGTAAGGCTGACCCCTGGCCACAGAGACCAGGGTATGGTATGGTTACCGTAATACCTTATTAGTAGTTTCAAATTCTGAGTCCCTGTGAAATACAAGTTCTCAAAGTTGTCTTTTGGGATATGGTGCATTATTAGGCTTTCTCTAAAGAGAAATAAATGTATTGCAAACATTCAGGACCCAAGGTAAAGGGATTTGCATTCCTACTTTGGAGATCTGGAGACTCAAAGCTTGTGACCAGAGCTTAGAAGGTCTTCCGAGCTCCGGGTTACCTGTCGCTTTGCAGGTGTGGCCATCGGGCTCCAGCAGGTACCCAGGGTGACAGGTACAGATGTATGAGCCCTCAGTGTTGATGCAGGTCTGACTGCAAGGCCGACTGGCTGATTCCTGGCACTCGTCCATGTCTTGGCACATTCTACCACTGGTCTCCAGCTCAAAGCCTGGCTCACAAGCACACACCTGAGAGAGATGAGAAGACATTAGCATTTTCTGAAAACACAACAGCCTTGATAAAAGGGCCTTGATTGTTGTATGAAATGTACTTGGTGATACATTCCATTTTGAAAACTGAAGTTCTTCTTAGAATGAAGTTGGCTTTGAATATAGTCCTTTCTCTTTGTTCTCTAACCTTGCTGTACTCCCTACCCACCTTCCCCACCATCATGGTTCCTGAGCGGCAAAGGTGGCCAAGGACTATCCAGACACTCAGAACCCCAGCAGGATCAGCCAGGGAGAAGCATTTGGACTTGACTGAACTGGTTCTCTGTAGACGCAATGTATGACCAGACATCAGAACACGTTTCTTCTACGCGCCCTGGAGAACTGAGTTCTCTGCACTCAGCCAACCAGTAACAATACCAAAAGCAAGAGCAGGGCTCAATGGACACACAGGTCATCTTCCAAATATGCATAAGAAAGCAACTGCCAGGTATTTCATTTCCTGACCTGCAACATGAGGTAGGGAGATGTCTGGCTCTTCCGCGTGTCCCCTCCAGTCTTAAGTATCATCTTAAGCTCACAGAAGGGACAGAAGAACCATAGTGGTAGTTTCCAGAGGCTCTGTAGCAGAGGACACAGTTGGGAGAGGAGCCAAGCAGGCTGGGGCCCATGGGTGGGGCAGTCAGAACAGCTCTGCCATGTGCATCTTAGAGGTCATTGAGCAATCCGGGACAAACAGTAAGTTGTCCACTTACATTTGTGGTTTCTAGAGAAGGGTAACTGAAGCAACTCACTCACAGGCCCAGCTGGGGACAGGTGGCAGCCATGGGAACACTGTCCCGGTCTGCATGTCGATGTAGAGCACCGTCCACCTTCATCTGAGCCGTCCACACAGTCCTCCTTCCCATCACACAGCAGACTGAGGCTGAGGCAGGTGCCCGTGCTGCACTGGAACTCAGAACCCTGGCACCTCTGAGGGGGACCTGCGGGGGGTCACCTCTGCTTAGAGATTTACAGTCTACTCCCTGCAAGTCCTCTCCTAGCAAAGAAAGCAGTGAATTTCCGCTTCTCATCATTTGTAGTGGGCACCTCTGGCAGCCCTTGCCTTCGCCCCTAATGAGGGTGCCCCACACTTACATCCAACCTCATCGCTGCCATCCCGGCAGTCACTGTATCCATCACAGTGCCAGAAATCAGGCACACACTGGTCTCTACTGCCACAGGCCCACTGCCTCGAGCCACACAGGAGCACCTCGGGGTCGCAGTCCTGAGGAGACAGTGACAGTCAGGCTCTAGCCCAGGAAGGGGTTCTCAGAGGAAGGTGAGGTCTGGGCTGGGAGACTGTTCTTAAGTCCTTTCTTAAAGGAGGTCAGATGAACCGTGAAATATGCAGAAGTGACACAGCTTGTGAGACACTAGCCAGAATTTGGAAGAGAATTTCTAAGGTTCAAATTCCAGGCTCAATGTGCAAAGAAAGGCTTTCTTTCATCAAGATGACAAAGTGAGAAGTCTTGATTTCATCTAGGAAACATAAGCAAAGGAATCCAGTCTAAAACCTTGCTCTAGAACTCTTCCTACAACATCTAAGACACTGGTGCATCCTGGCCCTGCTCTGCCCTACTGTGTCTGTGCACCTGCCTGTCACCAGAGCCATGAGATATATCCTCAACCGTGGAGCTCGGAGCTCTCGTGCAGACAGTGGGGGACAAATCCCAAGTCCAGGAAGAAACTGATACAATTCTAGAGCTTTAATCATCTTCACAGTGACTATTAAATGAAGCTGGTGTCAGGGCTGTTTGGCACTTTAAAAATATTTTGATTTATTTATTTACACGAGAGAGTGATAGGGGTGAGAGAGGACAGAGGGAGGGAGAGAAGAAGGGAGAGAGAGAGAGAGAGAGAGAGAGAGAGAGAGAGAGGTAGAGAGGGAGAATGGACACGCCAGGGCCTCTTGCTGCTACAATCAAACTCCAGACATATGGGCCACAGTGTGCATCTGGCTTTCCATGGATACTGAGGAGTTGAACCAGGGTCATCAGGCTTTGAAAGAAGCACCTTTAACCACTGAGCCATCTCCACAGCACAGCTGCTCAGTTCTTCAGCGCATACCTCTAGGGAGGAGGTTGATGCTGTGGTCAGCATGTTCTGACCCTTGGAAATGACACCAGCGCTTCTTAAAAGTCTGACTCTGAACAGCCTCCTGTTAACACGTGGATGTAGCTCTGTGTAGCTTCCTGGGCAGTGATGATGGGGGGCATCTTCTGTTTTGTGTTTTCACAAATTTTTAACTGAAAGCATGAATTACTAAAAAGCATGTGTAATTTACAATAATGATTAGAAATCTACAGGCAGCATTCCATAGCCATGAATTCTGCGCTGAGTATCAAAAATTATTTTTTCTCGTTTTTAAACATTTTATTGACAACTTTTATAGTTATAGAGAATGACAATTTCCTCCCTACCCTCACTTTCCCCCTCTCAAATCCACCCTCCATCATACCCCTCCCCCTTTCAATTAGTCTCTATTTTATTGTGATACCAGTCATCGTCTTTTCCTCCTCTTATGGAGGTCTTGTGTAGGTAGTGCCAGACACTTGGAAGTCATGAATATCAAGGCTGTTTTGTGTCTGGAAGCTTGCTTTGTAAGCATTCTTACCCTTCCTTTGGCTCTTACAATCATTCTGCTACCTCTTCCGCAATAGAGCCTGAGCCAAAGTTTTAATGTGTAATTTTTTTAATGTGTATACCCCAAAACGTTTTTTTTAAACTGCATCTTAACCAAATGTGTACCATTTTTTTCTTGTCACTATTTCCTAAATGATATGGTGTATCAACTATATACATAGCATGTACATCTTAGTAGGTATTATAGGTAATCTAGAGATGGCTTGAAATATGTGAAGACATGAGTTGTTTCTAAGCAAATACTATGCCATTTCCTATACAAGGCTTGAGAAGCCATGGACTCTGGTGTCCCTGGGAACTGACCCCATGTAGCCACCATGGACTATTATGTTTCTGAAGAAAGAGTATATATAGTACCTTCTCATCAGTGCCATCTTTGCAGTCTAGGTCACGGTCACATATCCACTCTGCCAGCACACATTCTCCACTCCCTGGGCACTTCACCTCCCCCGTGGGGCACCCCAGGGGCCAGGCAGCAGAGCAGCCTTCTTCATCAGAGTGGTCCAGGCAATGCTGGTCTCCATCACAGTGCAGGGAGGAAGAGATGCACTGGCCATTCCCACACTGAAATTCAGAGGGGCCGCATTGTTCTTGAACTGAGAAAGAGGAAAGCTCTGGGTAAGAACTCAGTCAGACGTGGAGTAGATTAACGACAGAGAAAAAAGGTTAAAGATGCCCCTGGCTTCTGCTGTCACCTTAGGAATTAGGCCTGGCAGGGTTAGGGCGGGAATGTGGCTAATAACTGTACTAGGAAGGATCTGCCAAAAATCTAGCTTTGTTCCCCAAATCATCTCTTTGTTCTAGAAGATCAGGGATGGGGCAAACATAATAAGGCCCTTTAGTCATCTACAAGGAAAGAAATTCTCTAACAATATCCAAAATGTTCTATAATTTCTGCTCGTGGACTTAATGTCTATAGATAGATACTATTTGACTTGTGTTAAGAAAACAGATCAGGCCCTAGGGGAAAAAAATAAGTTTGGATTAAAGTAAACCACATCTAGAGTTCTTTCTTGTATCCTGTCTTTATCAGTTCTAATCTCATGAGCTCAAGTGCAGTCACAGTTACAGGCTACATAGTCAATTCCACATCCAAATAAGCCAGGGTTCCTACCAGCTCTCCCTACTTAAGAATGTCAGGGTTCCTACCAGCTCTCCCTACTTGAAAATGCCAGGGTTCCTACCAGCTCTTCCGACTTAGAGCCTAACAATTCTCTCAGCTACCCTTGTCCTATATAGTGGTACAGGTCTTTGAAGCATGTCCTTGATTAGAAGAAAATTGATGATCCTGAATCCTTTATTTAAAAAAAAATGAAGAAAAAGAAACAACACCTACAATTGAGACCGGCCAGCCTGTGAAGATGGATTTTAACTCGGCAGAACCAGGGCTCCCACTAATAGAAGGAGTGTTTGGTAGGATTCCCCAAGCTCTCTACCTCAAACCCTTTCCTACTAGTCTGTTACTTCTGGAGGAAGCATAGTTGATTCTCTTTATCTGTGGATTCGGTATTTGTACATTCAACTGCTTGCTAACATTTCTTTAAAACCTCAAGATCATTACTCGCCCATTTTCGTGGTCATCTGCAGGAAGGCATACACAGAGAAGTGGAACATTTGGAGTCGCCTGGTTTGTAACTACTCCCAGTTGGGGTCAAACAGGTGAAACTCTGCCTTCTTGTGTCGGCTTTCATACTGTAAACCAGCATCCCTTCTAAAGTCTATTCAGGTCCATATTGCTCACATTTTCATACTCTATGGTGATTTGGTTATTTACAGTGACCTCAGAGCAACTGAAGAGTTGTTGTGTGTTCTTAGCATGAGAAGGCTTGAGAAACCTTACTGAGAAAGTACTTATGTCAGATAAGCTTTGTTAAGGTGTAAGGTATAGTGCTGAGCTTGCAATGTTAATCAATCAACATATATATATGGAGAGAGAGAGAGGCATCTTCAAGCAGAAAAAATATATACTATGAGGTCATATATTGATCGAACAGGATTGTGAATAGAAGGTTCAGGCAACCCAGCCTTATTTTTTTTTCAGCATCTGTTCATTCAGAGAAAGTTTCTAGACGGTAACTTCCACAGATAAGATGAGTCAACTATACTCTAGTTGAAATACTCCCAGGAAGCCCGATGGAACTTACTGCATCCATGCTCATCTCTTTTGTCCGAGCAGTCCAGCTTCCCGTCACATCGCCAGCTCTCAGGGATACAGCGGGTCTGGTTGTCACAACGCAGAGAACAGTCTTCAGGGGGCTTCCAGCAGCCCGACTCGTCAGACCCATCAGAACACTGTGAGATGCCATCACAGTGGTATCTCTCTTCTATGCACCTGCTCCCATCCCGACACCGGAAGACCCCTGACATGGAAAGGATCAAAGGCCACCATCAGCTGCCAGGAAGAGTCTAAGCAGATGAACTCACTTCTGTTCCTGAGTCTGAGAGACGGCATCTTATTTGATCTGAATTCTGAAATCTTGATCTTTAAAAAGGTGCCCAGGTCAATTCAGTTAGCAAGCTGACGCGTCATTTAAATGAGACCTCATTTTCTTGGCTTACTTTGATGACCTGTCAGATCATCTCTTGTAATTGGGCCGCATATGCCCCTCAGTGGATCCTCCCATATATTGGCGAATATCAGAACACTGAGCAAATTTAAGGAAGCAAATGGGCAAGAAATGCTAACTTGGGTGGATAAAATGGGTATTCATAGAATCGGCATTTTGGTGGACTAGGGCTTCCATCTCTGCCAGGGAGAGTGGGGATGATACTACCTAAGTCATCACTCTGACAAGTGCCACATGCTCCCAAAGTGGACGCAGCATGCGTCCCAGGACAGGAGACAAAACCCAGGACAGAGAGGGTCACCAACCTGGCCTGTGGCAGACCTGTGAGCAGTTCTCTTCATCTGAGCCATCCTGACAATCCCGGTCACCATCACAGAGGGACTGCTGAGAAATGCATTCCTTCCCATCCCGACAGGGGACAGAGGATCCAGGACAAAGGACTGGACGATGAGGTGTGGTGACCGCTGCTCCCTGAAGGCCAGGATCTGGAATAAACCATTGTTTCAGCAAAACAGTCCAGTGAGGCCCAGCAATGCGACATTCTCCAACGCTGTCCTATTTTCCAGAATGCCAAGCCAGGGCTGGGTATCGACGTCTCGACCTCACAGAAAGAGCAAGGGAAGCGGGCCCAAAGCTGACCTCCCTAGAGGGATGATGTGTGCATCCTCAGAGCGCATCCTGGCTTTGAATTTGGACAGGGTGTTTTCTCCTTTCCAGGCTACAAATTTTAACTTTCTTTTTCTACTTGATGCTCTAGTTCCATATCAGAAATGAAAAATAATCACTCACCGACCACATAATGGTGTTTCTATCCACCCCAGACAGCATACACAGCAGTGTTCCTGTAAGATGCTAAGGAAGCTGAAATATCTCTGTTGCCAAGTCCATGCAAACACCCTCTGAGACCAACCTGCAGGGCAGGCCCTTACTAAGAAGCTCAGCATGTGCTCATCTTTACAGGAGGTGCATAGTAGGTCCTACCATCGAGGCATGTGTTGATACATTCAATGTTCGCACAACAGAGAAGGTGATGTCACCTACCAGAACAGTACTCAGAAATGTCCCTGTCTTTGACACATCAGTCCTTCTGGTTCTCTACTATAGCATCTGGTGGTGTAGGATAAGGGCCAACATAAAATAGGCCCTCATTTTTTGAGACGCTAATCACACAACCAGGAGTTATCAATTAGTGCTCTTGAGCAGCTGTTGTATCAACTGAACAGATTTGTTGCAAAATCCGTGGTGGATCTGTTACAGAAAAGTTAACTTCACTGGCACACTTTATCATCTAACAAACATAACTTTAAGCCTGAGGGGTTTTTTCTCTCTTAAAATCAAGTTAAACCAACTATTGAAGGAAAAGTGAGGCAGATTGGAGCCAAGAGGGAGATATGAGACTCTGGGATGGGATCGGAGAATCCATTCTTTCCTCTGCCTTCTTGGGATGGCCAGCTGCTTCAACTCTTGTAGGTTCTGGAACCTGTGATGAGAATTTTTCTGCCACATAATCTAGGGTTGGATTTCTCTTGTCCCCACCAGTGGATTAAATCAAAGGACAACAGGTAAACCAGCATTAGACAGTTTCATCTGAACAACCCTGGCGACATCAGCAATGAGATGAATAATACTGCTTTCCTGGGAATAATACTGCTTTTCCTCCATCCAAAACTCAGAAATCAAAAAGTCTGCAAAGTATGAAATTTCAGAGCCAACCTTGATGCCACAAGGAAAAACACTACGCCAGACTACCTGTTGTAGGCAAAAAAACAGACACACTAAAAATACACAAAATTATCTTCAGGCTAAGGTGCATGAAACATAAATTAATTTCATTATTAGACTTGGGATTCATCCCTAACATATCTCTCGTGTATCTGTAAATAGTCCAGATATTTTGGAGAAGGGAGATTCAACCTGTGTCCACAGCCTCTGAGGGGAATCTCACAGTGTCCATTACAAAATGTATTTCATGAAAATACGGCTTCTTTGATAGACCAGCTTGGGAATTTGGGTTGGAGATAATTAAATGGATTTCTTTGTTGCCAGACTAAGAGCCCTGACTATGAGAAAAATAATTTCCAAAAGGGGCTATGGCATTTAAATTTTTTTAACTACTGCAAAAACTTGTGGTCATGTGACCATAAGTCTCTTAGCAACTTTGAAATGTGTGTTGCGTTCATATACATCCAAATTATGAACATGGAGAGAGCCTGCTGAACTTGGACTTGGGACAACTGCTAATAAATGCACAGATAGCTATTGATGCTACCCTTAAAATAACCCACTGAGAAGGGCCAGGTACACAACAACCCCACACAGGGAGACTTGCCTGGCACCTCCTGGTTCTCTGCCAATACGATCATCTTCCTTATGTGTGGCTCCTTCAGCACAGAGAAGGGCTTCAGGGTCTTCCTGTTCCACAGCACAAGAGCGGTCTTGTCAGCGGTCACCAGGTAGGGCTCGTGGGCTGCCAGGATCCCACCGCTCCAGGAGGTGTTCAGAGAGTGTGTCCTATTCTTTCGCAGACTCAGGCTTTGCAACCCTAAAAAGAAAGTCAAGCCCTTAGAAGATGGTGTGCTTGTTTAGTGACTGTGACCTTGGGGCAGGGTGGAGTGCCTGGCACGATTTGATGGAGTTTCAAAGACCTAAAACTGCAGACGAGCAGATGACCTTCCTTTCAAGTTCTGTAGGTTTTAGTTTATATGTGAAGACAGCCAGCTCAGTGTTTTAAACTCCAGATAAGGGAGGGGATTGAGTCTGCCATGAGGGGGACACAGAGGTGATTTCACTGTCTGGCACATATATGATACCCTCTGGGTAAGGAGACAGCAAAGGCAGCTGTGCAGGTATGACCGTCACCTGTTAGCAGGTACAACTGCAGCCCTGGCAGCCCGTTGGCAGTGGGCATTGGCTTCTATCACTTCTAGTTCTAGAAGTAGAAACAGATTTTGAAAAGCAACTAAGAATATATATTTAAAAAATCTGAACACATTAATTCTGAGGGTTTCTTTTTTTTTAGCCTCCAAATTCAACTTTAGATAAGAGGTGAGTTTGAAGTAAGTGATTTGCATTAACCATCAAATTTAGTGCTTACATCTAAAGTGCTCAGATTAAGTTAAACGTTCAGTACAGTTAAAAAAAGAGGATTTTTGATTGTTTTTCCCACAAAGTCATGACACGTGTCTGGGGTGATGGAGATGCTAAGGACCATGATAGGATCATTATTCATTGTATTCAGGTGTCAATACCTCATACTTTACCCCATACACATGTACACCTACTATGTGTCAGTTAAAAATATTTTCACAGCACAATCAAAAAGATGAAAGAAAATTGTAATTTACAAAGAATGACTAGAAGCATCATGTTGGGAGCCTGCTCATCCCCTGGGCCCTGCCCACTACACTGTTTGTGTGGCACCTACCCAACCCTTTGGAGGTCCAAAGGATGCTGGCAGATGCCAGGTCTAGAGCCATGCTGCTATCTGCCTCCCAGGTGCCTCTCCACACTTCCTGTCTGTTGGTGCCATCGAGGGTCATGCTCTGCAGGGGTTTCCCACCCTCCACCCAGTAGAGGGTCCTCCTGGGCCAGTCCAGAAGGAGCTGTAGGATGATGTTTCGGGTGCTGTAGAGGGTGTGAGTGTCAGCGCCAGGAATTCTGGTCTTCTGAATAGCACCTCGGTCACAGGGCAGCCAGAACAGGTTTCCAGTTGGTATGTCCACATTGGCTGAGCAGACTGTGAAGAACAGGAGAGCCATTAGAAAGGGCTTTGGAGTTTGTACCTGCGGTGATGCAAACTTGATCAAGGATGTCCAAGCCAGTTCCTGACAAGCAAGCGCAGTTCTTCCCATCATATGACTACTGTGGTTCCCACCTGGTCACGTGAGCTCCATTGCTCCTCTGAGGTGAGGGCATCACCCCTTCTTGAAGGCAAGGGGGCAAAGCTGCATTTGAACATGGGCCTGTAAGTTCAGATCCACACGGGCAGTATCAGGCATCCCTCAAAACCCTGTTCCACTGAGAGGTGCTGATTAATTTCCATGTCTGTTTCCTCAAAGTTTTACTAGGGATAATGCTTATCTCCTGGGGTTATAACATGGAGTTAAAACATAAAAATCTCTGAATCTCATCTGATCTTTTAGTGTAAGTTACGAAGGCTGATGAGTCACTCACCACAGCCAAGAGTGGAAATTCAGGAAATCTATAAGGCAACCGATTATTCAATAAAACAATTGAATTATTTGTCAAAGGTATTCCTCAATTCATGTCCTTAATCATATAGCATTTTTATCTAGAATTCTTGGGATCACATGTGTTTTGGGTTTTGAATTCTTTTTGGATTTTGTAATGATGTGTCCTGAGTGTGGGACTCAGGTCTAAACACACTGTTTATGTTTCATGGACACAGAGCCTGGAAGTAGGTTTCTAAAATATTATTAGTGCACCTGCACTTTGACTACAACTGACTGTGTGAGAACAGATGTGGGATTTTTTTTTTCATTTATTGCAACATGTAGGCGTTCAAAATATTTCAGATTTTGTGACATTTTGGGTTTGAGTTTTGATTAGGGCTTCTCAATCTGAATGTTCTTATTTACTCATAAATTCACCAATTCTATCTACATGGTTCCCACTACATATCCCTCGCAAACCCATTTTTGCATGCGTGTGGTGTGCATGCATACAGATATGTGTGTTCACATGTGTATGCCTGCCTCTCTCTGTGTGGCCAGAAGTCCATGTCAGCTGACTTTCTAAATGGTTTCCACTTTATTGCTTAAAGACAGGGTCTCTCACTGAACCCGGAGCTCACCGATTTGACTAGACTACCTGGCCAGCCAGCCCTAGGGGTCCTTGTCTCTGTCTCCCCAGCACATAGATTACAGGCGCACATTGCAATGACCAGCTTTCACACGGATGCTTGGGACTGAACTCAGGTCCTCATGTTCACACAACACGTACTTTATCAACAACTGAGCCACCTCTTTAGCCCTCCATACCCAGGTTCAAATTTTATTTATTTATTTTTTATTTACTTAAGAGTGGGAAACATTGAGCTTATGCGCACGCCAGGGCTTCTTAGCACTACAAATGAACTCCAGATGCATGCGCTACTTTGCGCATCTGGTTTTACATCGGTTTTGGGGAATCAAACCCAAGGGCAGGCTTGGCAAGCAGGTGCCTTTAACCACTGAACAATCCCTCCAGGCCCCAAGCCCATTTTTTAAATCAAGTCACATGATAGCTTGAAATCTCCAATGTGGAAGTATTTATACTATAAAATTATGCTTAGGGCTTCTTTGATTTGTTTGGCTTTGTTCATTTAGTTTTGTTTTCTAGACCAGAGACCAATAAGCTGGCCCAATTGAGGTTTTCCTTTGCAGATAAGCTTTAGTGGAACATAGCCAATTATTCCCACGTTGTCTCTGAATACTTTTGTACCACAAAGAGAGTGCTCACTAAGCATGGTATTTACTCTTTGGCCTCTTACAGAAAGTTCACTAACCCTTAGTCTAGACCTAAGAAAGTGGTGGTGTTGTGTGTGCAGGTCACTCTTACTTGTGCCTAATCTACAGCCATACATTTTAAATACCACCAAAAATTCAGGCAATATTTTCGAGACCTTAAAATTTGTTATCCAGCTCAGCAAATTTATTATGGATGCCATTGCTGAACTGAGCCCATTAATCATTCCATTCATTATTTCACCTTTTTTCACCTATTTTTGGAAACAAAAGTATCAGCCTACATTTAAGTCAAAACTAGACTCACTCAACAACTTCTTCAGCACATAGTGATCAAGCCAGTAAACACTTGTTCCTAGATCATTAAATCTTATTGAATTGTTACTTAAACTGTAAAATCATGTGCGATATATGAAGGTTAACTGTAAAATCAGTTTAAGTAACAATATATTTTACAAGAAAGATTATCTTGTATTTTGTTGCTTATAGATTACATATATATGTGTGTATATATGCACACACATATATATTTTTTTAATGTCAGTAAGCTTTATTATAAACATATGTTGGTGAATATACATCTTGTTCTCTCCCAATGTGTTAGCTTTTCACCACTGTGGTGATATAAACAAGAAAAACACTTAAGGAGGGGTTTAGCAAGGCTCACGGGTTCAATCCATAGTCATTTAGCTTCACTGTTCCTGGGCCTGAATGTGGTAAGGCAAGACAACATGGCTGAGGGCATGTGGTTGACCTCACAGTGGCCAGGAAACAGTGAATGAGAGGGGCCAGAGACAAGATATCCCCTCAGAAGCACACTCCTAGAAACCAACTTCTCCTAACCAGGCTCAACCTTCTAGTAGCCCATTGGACTCTGAACTCATTAGTGGTATAATAACATATTGATGAGGTTAGCTCCCTAATGATCCTGCCACCTCTCAACAGTGTCACCAACTGGAGACCAAGTCTTCAGTACATGAGCCATGGAGTGGGGATATTTCATATCTGTCATGGTTTGATCCAGTTGTCCCCCACAAACAAATGAATGTGTTCTCAGTGATCGATCCTCAGCTGATGGCAGTTTGGGTTTTACAACCTCACTAGAGCTGTGTTGTTGGGGGCGGGCTTATGGGGTTATAAGCCAGCTTCCCCTTGCCAGAGTTTGGCACACCTTCCTGTCGCTGTTTGCAGTGCTGTGGCAGAGGTGATGTCCACCCCTCTGCTCATGCCATCGTTTTCCCTGCCAGGATGGAGTCTCCCCTCCAGTCCGTAAGCCTAATAAACCCATTCCTCCACAAACCACTTTTATTTGGGTTCTTTCTGCACAGCAACAGAGAAAGCTGACTGCAACAATATCCAATCCATAACACCCAGAAAGCTACCAGTAAACACTTTCTAGAACTCAGATGCGAACTACCAGGAAAGCTAACAACAGGAAGGCCAGAAGAAATGACAAGGGGTGAGGGGAAGCCAGTACACACAGGCTGAATGTGCTTCTGGGTCTTCACTTACTGGGCTGGAGGGTGGGAGGACTTCTTTACTATTCCTCACATCTTTGTGGGAGGAACTTCCAGAATTATGCCTCAGAATTCTCCCCATCACTAAAAGTCATTCCTACCCAGGCAAGATGAAGACTTAAACAAGGAAATTAGTAAGAATAGAGTGGCTACCCTCAGGAACATGTATTCTCATATGGACTTCATCTTGTCAGTCTGCAGATTTCAGGGTGAAAGCCTAGTTACCAAACTCATGGAATGTTCTTTGAGCAATGCTATGTAGGCTCTTAACGATGCATACTCCAGGGCTGGAGAGATTGCTCAGTGGTTAAGGCACTTGCCTCCAGTGCCTCAGGCCCAGGGTTTAACTCCCCAGTACCCACATATGCCAGACCCACAAGGTTGTGGCCCTGGTGTGCGCTCTCTCTCTCTCTCTCTCTCTCTCTCTCTCTCTCTCTCTCTCTCATCTCTGCTTGAAAATGAATAAATAAAATAGTAAAAAAAAAGAGTAAGCAACCTTAAAAAAAGATGCATACTCCATTTCTAAAGCAGGACTTTTGGGTCGGAGGGATGGTTCAGTGGTTAAAGGCACTTACTTGCAAAGTCTGATGACTGGGTTCAATTCCAGGGTACCTACACAAAAAGTGATACACGCATCTGGAGTTGGTTGACACTGACAAGAGGCTCTGGTGGACCTGTTCTCTCTGTCTCTCTGTTTCTCTCTCTGTGTCTCAAATAAATGAATAAAATATTTTAAAAACAATAAAACCAAACTTACAGATCTTCCCATTTTTTTTTTACTAAGAATTTTAAGCCATTATTTCCAGCCTTACTTTTCAATTTGAGGATAAGATTAGCATTCCCAGGAGTAAACAATGACAGTACATTTTTATGTCCTGATGGTTTGTAAAGAGGCCATCGAATCTATGAAAGACAGGTCGAGATTGCTGGGGTGACACTGCCTGTTGCAGTCAGTTTTCTAGTTGCTGCGCAGAAAGAACCCAAGCAATGGCAAGAAGATGTGCCAAATACTGGCAAGGGGAAGCTGGCTTATAACCCTATAAGCCTGCCCCCAACAACACAGCTCCATTGAGGTTGTAAAACCCAAACTGCCATCAGCTGAGGATCCATCATTCAGAACACATTCATTTATTTGTAGGGGACACCTGGATCAAACCATGACACTGCCTTTGCCATGTTTTCTCCACAACTCTATTTTGGATAGGTGTCCCTCAAAGTCCTGTCTTTTAAAAGCTTGAGCTCCAGCCTGTCATACCATTGGAGGTTGGGGAACTGTTAAGAAGTGAGGCCCAGTGGGAGGTAGTTAGGTCACTGTGTGTGTGTGTGTGTGTGTGTGTGTGTGTGTGTGTTTGTGTGTCAGGGAATACTCTCAGACCCTTCCCTTCTTTGTTTTTTTTTTTCTCCTCTGCCATGAGGTGAGCATTTTTGGTTTGCAAGGCACTTCCCATCACTGCCATCTATTGTCACAGAGACCACAATGATTCCACTGGGAACACAACCTCTGAAACTGTGAGCCAAAATAAACCTTGCATTTGTTTATTTAGTTTTCTTTACAAGCTGATCTTCTCACACATTGTACTTATGGAAAGCTGACTGTCACAGAGATAGGGCCTCACTGCTTGATGCCAGAACCAATTCTGAGAGAAAACCATCTGTCTCTGGTGTTTCCTTGATATAATCATTGCAACACAGAAACCAATTAGTTAGACCAGCCAGCAGCAGAAGGCAGTATTTTAATGATGAGGGAAGATAGTGATAATCAAGGATTTCCTAGACAGCAGTCAGATGCAAGGAAGACAGACCACTGTCCATTTAAGTTCCTCCAAAATGTTTCCTGACTCCAGAGTTAGTCGTTTCTATATTGCATGTCGGTCATTGTGTGCCTCTGCACCCCTTGGTAGTGTGTACCTCCCTGAGGGAAGTCACAGGGACTTGTATTTCAAAGCTACTTACTTCCTAAGGTGAGGCCTGTCCTTGGCACTTAGCAGATCACTCGGGTACAAGTATTTAGAAATGTAATCGCCCTGGAACTGGTCTCAGTTCTCCTTCATAAAGTAGATGTTTGCATTAGGCTGAGTACAGGGAACTCAAGGGTGGAGTGTGGCATTTAGGAGTGTAGGAAGGGAGAGAAAGCATATATTGCTGTATTGAGAAAATAGCTTGCGTTTTTCACTCCGAAATCTGCATTGCAAATCACTTTTAAATTAGCATAAGAAAAATCTGCAATGCAAAATTGAAGAATGAAAGGTCCATTTCTATCCCTCCCTGACTCAAGGCCAGAAAAGCAAAATTACAAACCCTTATTAATATAACTTCAGTACCCTTCTGAGAGTGGGCACACACCTTTTAAGAACAAGAGCTAATAAGAGGCATGATATGTAAGTTAGCTCCAACCACTCTTTGGCAGGAAGATATATTCAGGTTAGAAATGAATAAGACTTTTTAGCCCTAGGAATTTTAGAACCAGAAAATAAAAAATCAGGGGGTGAGGGGGCTGGGGAGATAGGTCAGCAGTTAAGGTGCTTGCCTCCTGTGCCTAAGGACCTGGGTTCAATTCCCCAGGACCCACATAAGCCAGATGCACAAAGTGGAACATGCATCTGGAGTTTATTTGCAGTGGCTGGAGGTCCTGACTCACCCACCCATTCTCTCTCCTTCTCTCTCTCTCTTTCTCTCTCTCTCCTAACTAATAAATAATAATAAATTTCAGGGGGAACAAGATGGCTACAACTCACCTGTATGTTCTGTCCAAATCTCTTGTTTTAGTCCTGAATACCCAGTGGAGTAGACCAGATGTCCCTGGGCATTTGTCCAAAAAATAAGGTTCCTCTTCCAGTCAATATCCAATAAATAGATGTTCCCAGAATGCTCTTGAACCAGAGTTCTCTCTACAGCAGTTCCCATGGAGCCGACTTTTAACAAGTATAGGCGTTTGCCAGAGGAAAACACAACCTTGAACTCTACAGAGAAGGAGAAATTTGTTACTTAATGATATATCACGAGCCCATGGTCTCTTCCTGAGCAGGGTAGCCTTGTCTCAAGGGGAGCTGCCCAAAAGAAGTCAGCCATACAATGACTGCCTCTGAAGCCCACAGACATGAGTGACAGGGTCTCAAAAGCAGTGTGGGTTTGGGACAAATGCCTCCACTCTTTAACTTTTCCAAGTCACTAGATCTTTGAAATTTTGATGATGAGGGCTGGGGTATCATGTTCTCGGGTTCAGCACTGTCTTACTACTAAAGCATTTTAAATGTTTTCATGTCTTAAAAGAAAAAAAAATAGGGATTTAAGTCTAACTATACACAATACATAAAGCTCAAATTAAATTTAGACTGATTAGTTTGCCACTATAGCAACACTATAGAACTATAGAGATAACCCACAGACTGCATTTTTACCAGCTCTGCGCCCTTACACTGAGCCATCTGCTTACATAAACTGCATTTTAAAGAGAAAGTTTGGACAGAAACATATTTATATAATTTATTCTCCTTAAAACTCAAAGTTCTATAGAAAATAGCCATGTAAGCTATATAAAGATATTTGGTAAGCTACATAGCCTTTAATATTTTGAAGATGAACCAGCAACATGGAGAATTTATGTTAATACTAAATAAAAATATTCAAGGAGAGACTTTGCTTATAAACATAATTCAAAATGTGTAGCAGTTAAGGAGCATACAGGATACATTTCTTCTAATTTGTTTGCACATTTTTTGTGTTAACTTGAATGGTATACAATATTTTCTGCTATAAAACTAATAAAATCCAATTACCCAACAAGACGGGACAGGTAAACTCTGGTATACACACGTAATGGAACCATTTGGTCTTAAAACAAAATGATGCCAGACCAGGTGGTGTACACCTGTTACCCCAGCACTAAGGAAGCTGAGTCAGGAGGATTGTGAGTTATGAAACCAGCCTAGGGAACACAGCTCAAAGCTAGCCTGGATGGTGTGATGGCCACTTCAGAGAATGCACTCTCTTCCTGCTGTACAGTTATTCATGCTCAGAAGAGAGGGCTCTGTTGGTATGCTTTAGCACAAGAAAAGAAAAACCAAATCAAGTTGTTTCCCCAACAAAACTGGTCATGGAAAGAGACTCCCAGGAGAGGAGATAGAGTCAGAGATGGAAGCTACAGTATCTCCTGGCTCCCCGGGAACAGGTCTATAAGCTGAGCCCATCTTACCCAGGAAACTTACCACTACATGAACCAGAGCGAGAAAGAAACAGTCCCTCTGGACAGACACATTTGTAGCCCTTGGGGTGGACAGGTGACAGGAGGCAGAAGTGGCTGCAGGAACCACAAGCTGGGGACCTGCCTGTTGTAACAGAAACAGGTTAGATAGCTTCAGGCATCCTAGTCCACACCAGTTCCGAATGCAGTAATGAAGAAGAACAGGACATTTTGCCTTAAGAGGATTCCAAATATACTTATTACATTTTAGGATGTCCTGACCTTTGAACTCAAGGTTGGTTTCCTGACTGCATTTCAGATAGTGACAGTTAGTGACCTGAGGCTGCAGCCAATAAAGCTTCAACCAACAGCATCTTCTCCCTCGGAGTTAAGGCAAAATGGCAGACTCATTGGTTTACTGGAAGACCCTTAGCGTGAGCCGTGTTTTCCACCTCTGCTCGGTTTTTCAGTTCACATACAAGCATTATGAGTTGAGTCTCTAGTATGGTTTGGGATTAACAAAAGCTCCTCCGGAGAGAACTTTTGACTTCCTTCTGCAAGCAGGGGATTGTCTTTTATTCAATTTTCCTATATTAATTGACATGTCAGTGAGTGTGTCCCACCCCTCTGTGTACAGTTTATTACTTTATGTCTTGTATAGTTCACACTTTAACCATATGGCTGACACTTTAGACAGGCACATGACTCAGGCTGAGCTTCTCTAAAGACACTGTTGGTAAGCTCACCTGCGTAAGCATGGAAGGCTAACCAGAACACTTCCATAGCCCTGCCTCAGCAAGTTCTGGGCTGGGGAGATAACTCAGTGGTTAAAGGTGCTTGCCGTGCAAGCCAGAGAACCAGAGCATCCATGGAAAGCCTGCCACGAGAGGCACACACGTCTGTAATATCAAATATGCCTACACCAATGGAAGGTGGGGTCAGGCGCCCCTGGCATCCCAAGCAACAAATGTAATGGGAGAACCTGCTTTAAACAAGGTGGAAGGCGAGAAGCAACACCCAAAGATGTCCTCTGACCTCCAGGTGTGTGCTATGACATGCACACCTGAACGCACATGTACACATACATCACATACACACAGAGAGCAAATTTTTAAAAATGAAGTTCCAACCACAGACCAAGGCATCATCTGGGGCAATTTCCATGTAGTGTTCCTTGTGATTTGTCGATTTCAGAAGCTTACTCACTTACTCTTGGGTTGCTGGGACTTGTGGAGGACCAAGAATGCTGATACAGAGGTATGGAACAAGGCCTCTCTCTCCTTCGGGCTGTGGATGGTGGTGCGAAGCAGGTGCATTTTGTTTGTGAAGAAGAAAGCATTCTCAAACACAGCCAGCCCTACGGGCTCTTCATCCTCCAGAAACACCTCAGGAAAGGTGAACCTCCCACTGCCATCCACTGTCACTGTCTCTATGGACTGAAGGATTAGAGTCTCATGTAAGAGCGTGGTAACTGCCAGTGGCACCAAAGATTTTGGGACACTGACTAAATATGTATGTGACATCAACCCGATAGAGAGGAATTCACCGGAGTTAATGCCCGAGTCTCCAGATGGAGCCTCTTCTGGTTCAGGTGCATTGGACAAGCAGGTCCTATTGCATACAAGGCACCACAACCAGACATGGCTCCGAATCCTTACACTCTATCCTATAATTGCCCAGTGAGGTAGGCTGTCTGCCTCTGTTCAGAGAGCTCAACGGGGCTTTCTAGAAGCACAATACCTGCCAAAAATCCCAGCTAGGAAATGACAGACTTGAAATGTGCCTCAGGAGGCTGTGAGCGTACGCTTCTGGTTACTACGTCTTGCTGGCCTTTTAATTTGCTATTTCCAAAAATGGGATCTAGTGAGCTGCAGCATGAATACTTAGAAATCGGAGTGCCATACCCTGAGGTGTCTGTGTAGCTATATGCTTTGGGGGAAATAGTCAGCATCTTCCAAAGTATAGTGTCTCAGGTATAACAAGACCATGACCTAAAGTACTGGGAAACTTCAGTACTGTTACTCTAGAGTCTGTAAGGCAAGCATAGTTCATCTCCCAAGGTGTTGAGAGAGACTTCCCCACAAAAGGATGCTGGGCAGTTCCATTGCTTTTTTGGGTTTCTATGGCCAGACATTCCTTCTTGGAGCTGATGCTAGACTGGAGAGAATGGACTGCTTACCCGTAGCTCATGCCCAGCTCCTATCAAAGGAGCAGTATCTTTGCCTCTATCCATGGTACCTCTTTATAGCCACTGATCCAGTAGAGCCTGCCAGTCACATGGTCCAGCGTCAGCCCTACAGGCTCCTCTGTGGTAAGGACTGCAAGCACCTTCCTGTCCGAACCGTCCATTCCCGCAGCTTCGACAGTCCTCTCCCCCTTTGTGCCTTGGTTTACCCAATACAGATACCTGCAAAGGGCAGAGGCACATGGCTTTTGAGAAGCCCCTTGCTGGCACGCATGCACCCAGGATCCTCTATAGCCCAGACCCCCAGCTTCCCTCCTGTGAGCTTTGTACCTTTGCATGGCTACAAGGGGTCCATGACTTCTCCCATACTCATTAAGCAAGGGAAACTTTTTGGCTCCATAAATTTCAACTTAGGATTTGCAAATAAGAATTTTTGTGGGGAAAGATGGCCATGGTCTGTTATTCATGATCTAAAATAACATGTGCATTTTGGATACAGTCCAAAAGAAATGCTACTTACTTCTTTGCAGGGAACACAATTAACTGCTCTGGTATAAGATCCTTTTCCAAGATTGTGACGTAACCTCTGCCATCAATTAAGCCAGCACAAATGACCCTTGCAGAGATACTAGACCAATACAACTGTCCTGTGAGCCAGTCCATAGAGATGCTGTTCACTGGTGGAAGTTCTGGGGACACAGGAACAAGACAGGACACAAGAACACCATGCACCTGCATTCTCCTATGTCCATCTTCCCTTGAGAACAGACTTGCCAAAGACCCTCCCACGACTTTCCATTGCAGGCTACACAGTGAGACCCCAAGGACTAAGGTCAGATGTGCCAGGGTGCTTCTAACACACAGGAGCTGCGGGGATGGAAGAGAGCCTAAGCAGAAGACACGGGAGAGCATGTGCCTTGGCTCAGACCACTGTCACCCCAGAAGTCTCCCAGGAACTGTGGTGAACTCTGTGTTTCCACTATCAGCATTGCGCCGAGCTCTCCTTCGCTTCCCTGCCCAGTTTGAGCCCACACTTCCTAACTAGCGCCCTCACCTTCCAGAAGGCAGGTCAAAGGGGTTAAGACCTTGCCCGAAGTCGCATACCCAGTGACAGGAGAGCCTGTGCCTTGAGGTAACCCCCAAGACTCCATCCTGCTCACGAATAACACTTTCATGTCTCAAGCAATGTTCCAGCATGCTTCTATGGAGTAAACTGTGGTACAGACATCCCAAATTTATATATGGTCCTACTTTGTAATTGGTGAGTCATAGGAAATGGTTCAAGTGGGTGAACTGTGTGAGTGTGTGCACACGCGCATTCGCTTACTTCTTGCACTATGCTTTTAAGTAATGCTATGGTTTGAATCTGGGATGTGCCCCCCCAAGGCCAGTGTATTAACCCTTGCTATAACACGAGTAGCATGAAGTGGAAATCTTTCCGTGATGGAGCCTAATGAGTTGTTTCGTGACATGTAGGGATATTCCCTTGAAGGGAGCTGTGGGACACTGCTTTCTTCTCCCTTTGCTTCCTGGCTGCCAGGATGTGAGCATCTTCCTCTTCCACAGGCTCCTACCATGATGTGCTGGTCATCACAGGTCCCAAAGCCGTGGTGCCCACCATGGACTGAAGTCTCCAAAACTATGATGCACAAGCCTTTCCTCAACACATGCTATTTTAGGAAGTGAAGGTTTAATGCCAAAAACAATATACCTGGGAACAGGGGCACTGAGTTTGGCTTCCCAAGGATAAACACATTTAAAACTTCATCCACCCAGAAATACATGCTTCTGTCTAGGTCATAGGCAATGGACCTAGGCTTTGATTTTGTAGGTATCAGAGTCCTATAGATGCCTGTTTTTCTCTCCAGGATACCGAGCTCATGATCTGTTGCTATAAGCATTTTCACATTATCATCTGCAATAGAAGGAAAAGGAAACTCGTTGCTTGCTTCTTCTTCATATGCCTTTCCCTTTAACTGAAGATACCATCAAAACTCCAGCGCCAAATCTGCTTATCTAAGGTTGGGCAAAGCATATCCAAAGGCAACCTAGTGGACGACCTCAGTTCTTTCTTTTGTTCCCCTGAATACCAGAACTTTGAAGCTAATCTTTTGAACCTTCCTGACTTAGTTGATCTCAGATTTAATTCCTCTCCCACATACACAGGCATCCTCTCCTTGCCTGGCACAATGTCACATGCAAGGTTAAAATGATCCTGGGTGGGACTTTGGAGCATCTATCTCTGTAGTCTACAAAGAAATTGTCATTTAAATACACCTCATCCAACTGACAGTCAGGAAGAATAAGAATGGCATCATCTTTATAGAAAGACTAGAGTCAGCTCAATGCTGAACCTAAAAGTAAGTCTTCTGTGTCACTTTTCTCTGTAATTATGGCTGAGAATAGGATATCAGCTGGCACTTACTTCCGGTACAGGACTCACCTGTAACTCTACACTCAGTGCCATTGTAGAGCTGGTAACCTTGAATACAACCACAGGAATAAGAGCCTTGTGTGTTGTGACAGACTTGGCCACAAGGACTGAATGGCAGAGAACACTCGTCTATATCTGCGGACAGAGAGTCATAAGTCAGAGATGACCCACGAATGAGATTTTTCATTGTCTTTGTTCTGTTGAGTCAGTTTCCAGAAGTTTCCCAGACAGGTAGCATGTAGAAATGACTGTACCAGAGGCTGGAATAGTCAGTCTCTGCCACCACAGAATTCCCTGTCACATGAATAAATATAACAGAGCAGCGACTCCAGTATAGGAAGCAGTGATGTTTGTCTGGTAAAGAATGTGATCTATGGTACCTAGAAACCTTTCTGGGATGCCCAGCAAGCCAGAGGCTGTTTCAGATTAATGACTTTGAGAGCCTGAGGCTCATAAATGGCACCCTGGGATGTCTCCTACAAGGTGATGAATAGGTGCTAATACTCATAAGCACAACACCGAATTTACCTAAGATGCAACTCTTTCTCCAAATCTAATGCCAGGGACCAAAGAGCATCAGTCACAAAACTAAAAGAGAGGAGAGGCTATTAAACAGTTCTCCTGTAATCCCAGTACTTGGGAGGTGCAGACAGGAAAATCGAGTTCAAGGTCATCCTTGGCTACATAGCAAGTACAAGGCCAGCCAAGATTACTGGTCTCAAAAAACCAAACTAAACGAACAAAAAGATTCTCAGTCAGATACACAACAAAACTAGGGGCAATTTATTTAATTGTACTAAGAAGGAAAATGGTTCCTTGAAGACACGGGAAAACATTATTCCTTCTGCACCACCAGTTTCTGAAGTAAAATAATACTTTCCCATCCTGGTGATTGTGCTCAGTGAATCCCACAATGGGTCAGAAACCCCCAAGGGTATTGCAAGAGCCTGGAGCAGGGACATAAAAAAATCCAAACTCTTCTAAGGGCCATGACCAGCTTCCACTGAAGAATTAATAAAGTATTGATTAAATAGTAAGGTGAGTTAAATTTAATTATTAAGATTTATTAAAATGTAATTATGATTAATAAACATGAAATTAGGTTCCTAACAACTCTTGATGAAGTTCTCAGAATAAAATTCAATGTAGAATGTAAGTTTAATACAGCTGAATGAATCAGAGCCTTTCCAGGACAGTGTGTGTGTGTGTGTGTATGTGTGTGTGTGTGTGTGTGTGTGTGTGTGTGTGTGTGTGTGTGTGTGTGTGTGTAGTGTGGTGTATACACATTGCCCTTGCAGTATTCCATGTTCACTCCTGTGGCCTGTGGTGGCCAGAGGAGAATGTCGGGTCTCCCACTCCATCACGCTTTCGCCCATTTTTATGTCAGCAGGAGTCTCTTGCTGTTTTTCACATATCTGAGTGACTTTCCTGGTCTCTGATCCCCTTTGCCAGACTGGGGGGGGGGTCTAAGCACATGTGGCCATACCCAGCGGTTTATGTGGGTTCTGAGAGTTCATCTAAGTGGTTTCAGGTCCTCTCAGGCTCTCATGCTTGCTCAGGATGCACACTCAACCAGGGAGCCATCTCTCCAGCCCCTTCCCTGTTCCAGTGACATTTTAACCTAAAATGACATCCTGTAGTGTGTTGGGCATGTTCTATAGGGTACTAGTCTTAAACTATTCAAATTATTATGAATAATGAAGGTAAGTGAAATATCCCAATGTTTCGACAATATGGACCAGATGAGTTCTGACCTCCGCAGCTCCACCTGTCAGGCTGTAACCGCCATCCGGGTTCACAGGAGCACTGGACACCCCAGTGGGTGTCACTGCAGGGCCCCTCACAGCCCCCGTTCAGCAGGGAGCAAGTTCTACCTGTGGAGAAAGGGTAGTTAGTGGTGAAAACAATTGAACACAGTGGATATTAATGTTTATGACCCATGTGTATAACATACCTTTATAGACAGCCTTTGACCTTGCCCTCTAGCCTAAGCATGTGTGTGTGTTTGGGGGCGGGGGAGCTGTGGAAGAGGGAAGAACAAGAATCCCAGCTACAAAGCAGAGGCATTTCTGTCCAGGTCAACAGTTTGAGCGATTTTAAGAGCTGCTCTAAGCTGGACGTGGTGGCGCACGCCTTTAATCCCAGCACTCGGGAGGCAGAGGCAGGAGGATTGCCGTGAGTTCGAGGCCACCCTGAGACTACATAGTGAATTCCAGGTCAGCCTGGACTAGAGCGAGACCCTACCTCAAAAAAACAAACAAACAAAAAAGAGCTGCTCTATTGATTGTTCCCCTGAACAGAGGTCAGAACCCTTTCATATATTGGTTTTTATTTTATTTTTGTCCCTGATGTATGAACGTCTGTGGTCCATACCTCAGGAAATGATATACTCATTTGTGAAAACTAGTTTCTAGTTATCTAAGTAGAACCAAAAATCTGTGAACAGTGACTCCCTATTAGTGCTTTTAGCATCTCTTATTTCTGTTCCTTAAATACAAAGTTTCCCCTACAGCCCTTAACAACACTGTCGGGGCGTCATCATCATAGTTAAGGCATAATATATGGGATAAACAGGAGGCAGATGGCAAAATAACTTAGGATAAGATGCCCACTCCCCCTTTTCCCACCCCATCTAAGAGCAATTCTTGTAATGAGAACCAGAAGGGTTAAAAAGTTGGAGCTACTTTTCAGAAGCACCAACCCACATTCTCTCTCTCTCTCTCTCTCTCTCTCTCTCTCTCACACACACACACACACACACACACACACACACACACAGGAGTCTTTTTCCAGTTAAATTCTTAGAAAATTCTTTTTTTTCTTGAACAAATGCTTCCGTGGGTTTTCTTGTTTTCTTTGTTCTCAATCTGCAAAGTTGTTTTGAGTCATGTGAAATCTCTAAGCCCATGAAGCTGAGCTAGTTGGCTCCATACAAAGGTAAGTGTCTGCACCAAGGTCTGTGAGGTTCTCTGTAAGAAGCCCTCTGCATTAGGCAGGTCTGCTCGATGCTGCTCCAGACTTAAGTCCACGTTGAACAGGTGGACCTTGGTCTGACGTGACCCTGGCTTCCTACCAGAAGTCTGGAAGCAATATAGATATTTAGCTAGTCTATTTCCTTAAAATGAACACTGAGGGACTAGAGTGATATAGCTCAGAAGTTAAGGCACTTGCCTGCAAAGCCTAATGACCTGAGTTCCATTCCCCAATACCCACTAAAAGCCAGATGCACAAAGTGGCACACGCATCTGGAGTTCATTCACAGCGACTGGAGGCCCTGATGTACCCATTCTCTCTGTCTGTCTGTCTGTCTCTGCTTGCAAACAATTAAAATATTTTTAAACTACACACTGAGAATAACCCTCAGAGGTTTACATATTAGGTAATATTGGTTTATACTCAAAAGACTAAAGCCCAGGGCTAACAATGAGAAAATGTAAGGGGTTGAAAGGTAGTCGCCTATGTCTGGATTTTATTCTCAGTGTTCACTGAGTCGACTCCCTGTGATAACCTTTATGGTTGAAAATCTCCTCCAGGTTCATGTGTTTGAACACTTGGTCCCCAGATGGTCAAACTGTTTTAGATTGTGGAACCTTTGGGTCATGAGGTAGCTAGCAAAAGTAGGTCATTGGGGCAGGACTTTGAGAGTCACAGGCCAAGCCCAAGGCCAGCTTCTGGTCTGAGTTAGATGCTTTCTGATCTGCCAAGATGTAGAAAGCAGTGGCCACAGACTCCCGTCCCCCTGGATGGAACCCTCTACCGTGTCCTCCTCGTCATGATGCGCTGTGTTCCCTGAAACTGTGAGCTAAAATAACTCCTTCCTCCTTTAAGTTGCTTCTTGGAGGCATTTTGTCCCAGTAACTTAATACAACAAGGTACTAGTTAGGTAGTCCTGTGTTCCCACCTCTTGTCTACAGCAGAAGAAATGGTTTCTCACCACATGTACTTGGTTCATCGGAGCCATCCACACAGTCTGCCTCCCCATTACACACCAGAGATTCTGGGAGACATTTCCCTTCGTCACATCTCACCGTGCCTTCTGGACAGGAAGCTGTGTAGGAAATGGAACATTCTAGTTCATTAATACTTTTGGGGGATGGTAGAAATAAGCCAGTCTTTCTGAGGGTAAAGAGTCAAAAGTTTTATAATCCAAGGCAATTCAAAGTAGGAAAGTAAGTAAGTCTTATCATTTCAAACAGATTCTTGCTAGGAATTAGGGCTTTCAATGTGATCACAAAGATAGAAAAGCATCTGGACATAGTGTTAAAATTGATTGATCTGGTTTTAAATAACTGGAATAAAAAAAAATAGGACTAGAGCCAGCCAACACTTAACCTAAAATCAGTATTCCTATAAGAAATGATTTATTGTAAAAATGTTAGAATCTGAGTACATTAGATATTGTAGCTCTAACTCTAGAAATGTTTGAATGTGGGGTTGCAAAGATGCCTGAGCAGCGAAAGTTGTTGCTTGCAAAGCCTGATGGCCCAGGGTTCCTCACATAAGCTGGACACAAAAAGTAGTGAAGGCATCTGGTGTATGTTTCAGTGGCAAGAGGCGCTGGCATGCCTACACACAAACACATACACACTCATGTGCGTATGCACACACACACACACACAACATAAACAGTCTTTTAAGGAAAAGGTTGAATGGAATTGTGGTTCACTAAGAGGTCAGAGGAGCCACTACAATGCATTGTGGTGTGGGGAAGTCAAGAGCAGAAAGGTAGCCATGTTCCCTGGGGTTGTTCTTCCTTCAGTGGGAGTTTTCTCTGTCCGTGTGGACTAGAGAGGATTGCACCATCTATCAGTTGGCTTTCTTCACAGACTCAGACTCAGGCTTTCTGCAGCCTGGCCATAACTAAATACCAAGGACATTCCAGGCGATGTTTACTTAGTGTATACACTGTCTTTTATTTGAGCACTGCTTGACGTTTCCATGGTTAACTACAAGTGGGCTATTGCTAGGAAGCATCCTACTTTTAGATAAAGGATCAAAGCCTCATTAGCAGGGACTGAAATGCAGCTTGCATGAAGCAGCTCACGAAGCACACCTTGCCCTTGACCTTGCCCTTGAAACACAAGTGGGAAAGCGAGACTCACCACAGGCCTCCTCGTCAGAGGCATCGCCACAGTTATCAATGCCATCACACCTCCAGCTGTCCATGATACAGACCTCGTTCCCACACTGCCACTGCCCAGCCAAGCAATGGCTCTTGGGGCACTGTGACTTGTCAGTCCCATCTTCACAGTGACGGTGGACATCGCAGTGCTCCAAGTCATCCACACACCGAGGCGTCCCTGGACACTGGATGGTTTTGTCTGGACAGGCCATCAGTGTTTCTGAAAGGCAGGAGCAAGCGGGGTAAGGCAGCACGGCTGGACTATGATGGATCTGCTTCTCTGAATAGGTACTCGGCTGGCTTATGGATTTGGTCTTTGAAACCAAGCACTAAAAAGGATGCTAGCGGTTAAAGACACTTGTGACCGCACAATAATGGTTCTCCCCAAAGCGATTTCTGAAAAGCCAATAAAACCTGTAGTCACTTTTACTTCAGATGATTTTAAAGAATCAAAGAGGGTTTGAAAGTCTCTCCCACCAGAGACAATATGCATCAGGGAAGAGCACATACAGCATTAAGAGGACTTAGTGACCGACTTCATGCTATCGATGACTATTGCTAGTAGACAAAGAGAAGACGGTGGGTACTACGAGTAAGCTTCACATACCACAGTGGACTTCATCAGAGGCGTCCCAGCAGTCTCTGGTACCATCACAAAGCCAGCTAATAGAAATGCACTTCCCATTGTCACACTGCCAGGCTTGCTGGTGTCCACGACATGTTTCCTCTGCGGATCAGCCATGGTGTTCAAGAACAGCAGGAAGAATAATGAGTTCCTCAGGTTTGTTACGTTTCATGTTATATATTTAAAATAGCAGAGAGATATATACTTCCTAATTTGATGCTGGTCAACCTTGAACTTGCTGGTCCATATCACTAACACCACATAGTGCCTCTGCTATATTACCTAATTTTCTCAGTACTGTGATGAAATACTCAGCCGAAACAACTTAAGGGAATAAGGGCTTATTTGGGGGTACCGAGCATCACGGAGGGAAGGAAGTCATGGTGGTGGGAGTTTGAGGCAAGTCACTTTGCATCCACAGTCAGATAGGGGAGAGAGAGAGAGACAGAGACAGAGACACAGAGATAGAGAGACTGAGACAGAGAGAAAGAGAGAGGAATGCTGGTATTCTGCTCCCTTTCTCCCTTTTCCTTTGTTCTTTTTATTCAGTCCTGGACCCCACTTCATAAAATGGTGCCACCCACATTCAGGGTGGGGTTTTCCTTGCCAGTTAGTTGAACTTCTCTGGAAATGCCCTGATAGACAGACATACCCAGAGATGAGCGTCTCTTAAGTGATTCTAAATTCAGTCAAGTTACAATGAAGATAATCGTCGCACCTACCTTAACAAGGATCAAAAATCCAATGACCCAATCAAGTGGAGTCTCTACACCTGTCTCCTAGAACAATTTCTTTGTGGTAACTGAACTATTTCGTGTGTGTTTTGTCTAAAGTGGTAGCTAGTCACATGTGACTACTGAGTTCTTGACATGTAGGCTGGTGCAAGAGGCTTGAATTTGACATGTGGGCTCATGCTATAGTCTTGAGGTTGATTCAAAGTTTATTTAAATTTAATGAGTTAAAAAAAATTAAGTTCCTGTAGGTGGCTGGTAGCCACCATATTATCCAGGAGAGTTCACTTCTTTGATTTCTTTGGGTTTTAAAATGTATTGGCAAAGTTTATATATACAACGTACTCTAATCATGCCCCCATCCCACACTCGTCCGTCCCCCCCCCCCCCCCCCCCCTCTGATGAACTCTCTCTTTCTCTTTTGATGTTTGAGACCTTATATTAAGGTGTGAGACAAACTGGGAGCTGGTAGATTTTGTTTCAAATCCACCTTCAAATATTTCTCTTTTTTGCATGTATATGTGTGTGTGCATGTGTATATGTATGTTCTTATGTGTGTGGGATTATAGGTGCCACATATTTCCACCAAAGCATGCCTACTGGCAGAAGCAAGCTACCTTGAGTTAGGGTGATGTGTATGGGGTGCAGAAGAAAGCATTTATACAGGTATAAAGTTTATTCCCCTGGGAATACCACGTGCTGTAATGGGCTGAAGAGATGGCTTAGTGGTTAAGGCGTGTGCCTGCAGTGCAGAAGGACCAGAGCTTGATTCCCCAGTGCCCATGTAAAGCCAGATTCACAAGAGGGCGCATGTGTCTGGAGTTCATTTGCAGTGGCTGGAGGCCTTTGGTGTGCCTATTCTCTCTTCTCTCTCTCTCTCTCTCTCTTTTTCTCTCTCTCTCTCTCTCATAAATAAAGTATTTTTTAAAAAAAAGTTTATTTCAACCTGTAAAATTACTCATGATTTTGCTTAATTTTTTTTTGCTTGGGTTTTTTAATTTTGTTTTTTACTTTTTGTTTTTTGGTGCTAGGGATTTAAACTAGGGCCTTGTATATGCTAATCATGCCCTATTCTCTGAGCCTCAGCATAATGTGATACTTTCAATTAGTAACAGTGGGTGACTATCCAGGAATGTGCAAGGGAGGTAGAGCAAAGGGATGTCACATCCACCAAGTCCCTTGGTGTTTTTCATGAGGATTCTTCTCCTCTTCTATACCCATGATACAGGATACGAGTCATCTGTTAAAAAGCTTTCTGCCAGTGCTGGTGCTCAGGAGACCCACCTGAGGCTTTGCACACTGAGCCAGTGCTCAGGAGACCCACCTGAGGCTTTGCACACTGAGCCAGTGCTCAGGAGACCCACCTGAGGCTTTGCACACTGAGCCAGTGCTCAGGAGACCCACCTGAGGCTTTGCACACTGAACCAGTGCTCAGGAGACCCACCTGAGGCTTTGCACACTGAAAATACTGAGCTTCAGTCCAACAAGATATCTGCCAGATGGATAACATGGTTTCTAATGGTTTTGTAATTATCTTTTTGCAGTTTCTTTTAATTGTATAAAATCTCCAAGCACAGAAAGTTAAACTATATGCAAAAGCATTTGCATGCCTTGGGATCAACAAGGAACCTCTGGATTAGCCTAGCTTCAGTAAAGTAGCTCTGGATGTTTAAGTGTACATTTAAAATGTGGACCTTGTTCTAATGATGGTGTTATCAATCCTTGAAGACATTTACCCACTGAGAGCTTGCAAACAGCCAGAACACTCACCCTGTTTGAATATCCCCTCAGACAATGAAACCCACAAGGCAGGAAACTGCCAAACAAGTACACATTGAGTCTCCCTTACCTGAAATGCTTGGGAGCTTCAGAGGTATTTCAGAATGAAGTTTTATTTAATTTTGTAAAATTTGCATATAT